>JAITYT010000974.1:59907-71546 GCA_025433975.1 Liostenogaster flavolineata | reverse complement strand
TCTCTCTCTCTCTCTCACTCACTTACATAATCTCTTACGCAAGGTCCAGTGCGTATCGATCTCATCGATATTATCATATCTCGTGGCCTGGTACGTGGGAAATTACGTACGTGCTCGTGGCTTAGCTACTTACACTAGAGGCGCCTTGCCTCGATTCCTCATGTAAATTGCGTCGTTTCCGGTTGACGGATCACAGCCAGACGCGGAACGTTGCATTCTCTATGTATACGACATACTCGAATCGATGCTGCCGCCTTTACCCTGCTTCCTTGCCTCTTTTGCCTCCGTATTCTTCTTCTTTTTCTTTCCCTTCGTTCCTCTGTCTTACTCGTTTGTCAGCACCTCCGTCTCTCTCTCTCTCTCTCTCTCTCTCAAAAACAGTCCGTCGATTCACAGCCTCCATTCGCCCCTCTCACCCTACCCGTATCCGTCCGTCGCTCTCGTCCTCCCAGAGCCATCCTTCCGTTGTCCCCTTGTTCCTGTAGGATTCTCCGGTTTGACTATGACTCCTGACGTGTGTGCGCGTACACGTCGCGATCGTCGCACGACCTACGTGACTGAGACGTCCGTTCGGTCGCGCGCGCGCGCGCCCACAACCACACGTACGCAAACACGCGAGCGCCGGTAGATTCGGGTAGAGTGCATACGAAGGACGGTTCTTTGACTCGTGCCGGAGGCAGACGGGTGCTAATTCAACGAAAACAAATTGCCCCGTCGTTAGACTCTCGAGTATTCTCATACGTAGGTACGCGTATGTGAGTAAAGAAGTCTCCCTGCCAAATTGCAACCGTCGAACTTTTCTTCTTGCGTTCGCTGGACCACGTCGCAGCCGTGCGCCGTACCTCCGCCAAAAGGAGAAGAACCGCGATCCAATGGCGCGTGCTTTACGAGCGGAATGAATTTTTATAACAATATACTATACACCGTAAATAAATTGGAAAGGATAGTGGAGGAGCTGGCGTCTCGAAAACGAGATTCCCTGTAAAATGCGATTTACGAGGGTAGGACTTCGTCGAGGCGGCACGTTTCTTTCGCGTCTTTCGACTGTTCTACGTCATCTTTGCCTTGGAAGATCACGATCAAATTCAACGTCGAAAATTGAATACGCGAGAGTCTTAACGAGATCGCGCGAATCGGAACGATCTCGATGGAGTCGAGCAGGAAATTGCTAGATATCGAGGAATAATCAGAGTATCGAGGTTCTTTAGTTCGAGAAGTAGCTGGGCGAAATAGGCCGAAGATACCAGGGCAAGGAATTCCGTTCGATTTGCACTTGGCATTCGATGCTTAATGGTTCGCGTTAACGCGACTATTTCTCCCTCGCTTCGTCATTTGCCCGTGGAACGGCTTTGAAGAAGGTATCGATCGTGAGGGTGCGCGCGCCATCGAATAATATCGAGATCGAATTAAAATCGGTTACGTGCCTCGGCCAATAGTCGCGTCCTCTTTTCGAGATTTTCTTTCCGCCAACATTCCGAATTCTCCACGCGACGCAGTTAACGCGTATCGCCGATTTAGCTGCATCTCGTACGAACGTACGTAAGTCACACTGTCGGAAGAACGCGTCGGTGGTTGCTATGCCCGACGTATAAAGTTGCGCTACCCTACGTAGGCACGTTCCGTCTTCACGATGGTAACTGCACCGTAATAACGCGATCGTAGCTTACGGTAACGAAATAAAGCTTCGCGATACCTCCGGGCACATCTCCTACATAAATCATCGCGTTAAACAGAAAGGACGCGACCGTTATAGACCTACCTCGCTCGATAGAATTTATCACTGAATCAAGGAGATCCCCGTCGAAGGAATATCCCGTTTCTTCGAGTTTTCCTCGTTCCGCCAAGTCTACTACTTTTTTTCTAGTATCGTATTGGCTCTTTATCGGGTTGGCATCGATTTCGAAGGAAAATTTAAACGCAGCGCATTTAAATTTCCATATAGATTTACCGAATTACGTGGGATTAGGATTACAGGATTCTTTTGATCCGATCTTCATCATCAAGGTTTAAATCACCCGCTTTATACCTAACGAACTGTTTCCATACGTTTCTTTCAGCTACCGAACAGCGTATATCTTCTTTCCTGCTTGTGTGGAATTTGGTCTTTTTGGTAAAAGAAAGAGCCTAGAAGATTAACAAAAATTAATGTATCCTAACCAAACCTTTTCATAAAGACGCCTAAAATATCACCTTTTAGAATACGTGAACGTGTTATTTGTTTTCAATCATTCTGATATATTCGGACTTGTCCTAAAATCGCTTACCAAAAATCGGCGCGAATTTT
Organism: Liostenogaster flavolineata; assembly: GCA_025433975.1. Lineage (NCBI taxonomy): Eukaryota > Metazoa > Arthropoda > Insecta > Hymenoptera > Vespidae > Liostenogaster > Liostenogaster flavolineata. The sequence continues at coordinate 69,262 of JAITYT010000974.1, read as the reverse complement.
CCGAACAACTCAACGTTACACGTTCCAGTCTATTCGAACGTTCGACGTTAAGTATAGAATAATCGTTCTAAGTGACGCGTACGTTAGCGCGTATTCAGCCGACTATAGCGATCGAAGCGCATCTGGTGACTCGTATTCCGTTCCCTTATACATACGAGTATAAGGTTGGGTGGATGTTCGTATCGATGCGTTGGCAATTATGTCGCTATCTACATGCGATATTCTCGCTCGAATTGCCAGGATATGCATTACTGTCTCTACTTGCGCCCTGTCTTGCCTGATTATATGCGGGCCGTGACTACTGACACACGTGATCGCGTACCATGCTACTCTGGAACTTACTCGATGTTCTTGGCGTTATATGCGCGTACATATGTACGCGCGCTTCAGCCATAGGTGTGCGCATGCGAATATACGTACACGTGATACGAATTCTCCTCCTCTCGTTTCGACTCTCTCTCTGCCTCTCTGCCTCTCTACGAAACAAACCGAATTGCGCGCCGTCGTCTCGCTCCTCGTCCGCGTTACCGTTATTAGTTGTCAACGTATCCTCGTCGATCGGACCGTGACTCGCGCGTCCGTTCGACCGGTCGTTAGATCACGCTTTTATGCGTCCTTTTTCCCGCGGAGAAACGAGCAAATGCGATATCGACATTTACCTCGCCTCGTCGTTTTCGACGTGGGAATAGTAATGAGAGAATTCGTACGTGTCGCGTCGACTTTCATAAAATCGTACGTAAAAAAGTGAAACGTACGTACGCAGATACGTCTCGGATATAAATCGCGAGAAATCGGAAGGAAGGATCCTGGCGAATTCCTCTTTAAATCGTCGTTTGCTGCGTACGAAGTAATTTCTGAATCGATCGATCGGCAATTATTCTACGAACCGTCGGGATTGAACATCGCGTAAATAAATTCCCTTCTTATAAACGTGAATATCGTATATTATTATCAATCTAACCGTATTGGAATATCGAAGGAGTTTAAATCACATCGTTTTAATGCACGGTTAGCGAAACGAGCTACGGGTAATTTAACCGACGCAAAAAGATTTGACGCTATGCGCAATTGGCATACCGTAAACATTGAACGATCGAAGAAGCGCAACGCGGCTCTAGAAACGAAAAGGAGGAAGAGAAGGTGAGTTGCCGGTTGGAAGGGAATTCGCGGATTAAAATCGATGATGAGGCAGGAGACTGAATTAATTTTTTAATATGGTCGAAGTTCGCAAATACGCGCGGTATGCTTTGCACGAATATAATTTACGTATCTATACAGAAACTGTACTAGTAAAGTATATTAAAAAATATTTAATACGTACGAGTAATTTCTTACGAAGCAAAAGAGTTCGATTTACCTAAATAACTTACGTCGATGTTCCTTTGCCTTTAACACGTTGATTGCCAATCACGCGATATCGCGTGATGCGAGTTCTCGCCAAACGGCCGATCACGCCATATTTAGAGCACGTAAATCCTATGTTCATAATAATAAAAGCATATAAATAATATTTTAACTTATTTTGAGCGCAATAAAAACTAAGTAAAAAAAAAAAAATAAACCAAATTTGGCCACCACACGAAGTTCCAATTTCCAGCTAGGCAATGAACGTGTTAAATTGATCTAAAATTTGATTCGAACCGTCAATTGCATTCGAAATGAAGTTTACAACGTGGTGCCAAGACAATAGAAAATTCATGTTTGAAAGGTCTTCGATAGGAATCGAAACTGCGCAACATTTCAATTTGCTCCGCTGGCTTTCGCGGATACAATCGATAGGAACATTCATCGAAGATCGTCGTGAAATCGAAGCTCGACGCGACGTTATTCGGAGCGGGTCATCGTGGAATGCTTCTCGGTGCAAGGCACGTCCTCGTCTCTCCAAACGTCGACGTTTGTCACTCCGGCCTCTTTTCCTCAGCGCGTAGCATTTTTTCTGCTCCACGGTAAGAGACGAAAGGAAGGAAGGAAGGAAGGAAGGAAGAATGGCGAAGGCAATATAGGCGTGTTTCTTAAAACCCTTCCACGAACGGAAGGATGCTAATTCAAGGAAAATAAATCGCAGAGCCGTTTCGGTGAGATCCGAGCGATGCCCTCCTTGGTGGAGAGGACCAAGGATTAGCACATCCCTCCTGTTCAGCAGCCATGAACAGGAATCACGGCCTTAAATCGGATCGTAAATAAAGGGGTGCCATGGAGTGCTGCTCCTGAATGCCGTTCTCCGCTTCTTCGACTCTTCCTTCGGGATTCCGTGCGTCCTTTTCATACTTTCCTATCCGCCACCACCCCCTACCGATCTAGCCACCTTTCTAACGCTCCATCGTAACGAAAGGAACGACGGTAACTAGTTACATCGGGGGGATTTAACTTCGAGAGATATCGAACGCGTTCAACGTATTTATGCGGAAAACTTCGTCCTCGAAATTCGTCCATCGAATCGTATCCAATCGAATTTTCGTCCTTTCGTCATCGATTTTTACGTCTCTGTTTTTTCCCACGCGTTTGCCACTCCTACGACCCAGAACCGTTCAATTCGTTGAAATGTTGATTCCTCGCGCGAAATTATCGACGTTCTTTCAAGGTAAGAGAATCCTTATTCGACGATATTCCTAGAGAATCTGTTTACGGGCGTTCGCGTCGATTAAAATAGATTTTTTCGCGAACGTTAAGGCCACCGGATTTTTATCATCGAACCAACGGAAAAAGCGGAAATCCGATTTCCGCGGATTAAATCTTTTCGAACGCGTAATCTCTTCTTTATCTTTCCCTTTCCTTCGATGTTCCTCGGTGAAGCTTTTTCTCGCGTGATAGCGCTTCGCCTTCTGTCCCGGCTATATTTTGATTTTATTTGACGCCTTGCATATCCGCTTTGTCAGTTTGGAAAAGAATAATACAGCTGGCCGAAAAATACGCGCGGAAAAATTTGAAAAATCGGTAAAAATGTCCGTGTGATATACGATGCCTACGCTATACGTTACCGCAAGTGCGTTTAAGGATATAATACACGTAAATAACGGACAATACACGTTTGATTGCTCTCCTGTAGCAACGAGCGATATATCGCGCGGCGAACCAACGTTTTTCTTTCTTTTTACACGTACGCAGCGTTACCTTCGTACTTTTAGCAGAAATATCTTCCTCCCCCTTTAACGTATTCCGCTTGTACTCGGTTCGTTTGATTCTCGCCAAACTTTATGCGAACTTTTACATGCAAAAACAGCACGCGTAGCGCTTTTGATTTGACGGTACTACGTATCGCAAAATTTTTGGTAATTCGATATATTTGTACGTCGCATCGAGATTAGAGGAAATTCATATCGATAGCGTGCTTCGCGCGCTTCCAAGTTTTTAGGTCATAGTTAAATTTGGTAGCTTGTAAACGTCCGATCTTTCGTTCGAACTCGCGTTTCTCGATGACCTTAAAGCGTGACGTTTCTTTTGTTTCGCGTTTCGTGCGATAACTGCGCTATATAAATTTATCGCCATCGATTACCGCCTCGTTTTACGCGTTCGAAGCTTCGCAACAAGAGCAACGAGGTGGCGATAATTTCGAGAGATCGCGAAAATTATACACGGAAATCTTTGGCGCACGCGAGTCACACGAATGGACATAAATAATAGGCGAAAAAAATAATCGATAAGTTTTCTACTAGTTATTTTCGGCTTAAGTTTGCATAAGTTACGCGGCGGAACGCGACGTGAAATAATGTACGTCGTTATTAACTTATTACTCGGCACGGAATGGCAACGTTCACGCGAACCAAGAGTTGATAAAAGAAATAAATCATTTCGAACTAACTTCAAATGTTTAATTGGCTTCGAAAAAGTAGGTCGTGTCAAACGGATTAGTCGCTTTAATTTAAAGGGCAGGATTCAAAAGTGAGATCTACTACGGGATGGCGGATTGATGATAAAGCGGTACGTTCCTCTACTTTGAATTCTTCGAGGTCAAACGGAGCAAGCGTCCGTACGATTTTTTACACGTAGCTCAATTTTCCGTCGATGTGCCGTACATCCCTCGGGCTTTTCGTAACTATCGTAGCAGCCTCGAGCTTCTCTGCGAACGTGTCGCGGCTTTAGCAACGACCATTGGACGATGCTCCTATAGACACGATACTCGACTTAAACCGCAAAACGTCCATCACTGTCGAAAAGCGTCGTTGCGTTTGACGTTGTTCGCAATTAGCATCTCGCTTAACCGAATAGACGAAAGTATCCTAAATTACGGTGACATACAGTTTCCGCGTTCTGCGCTCCGTCGTACGCGTACGTGGATACATCTGCTAATGAGAATTTTAAACGTTTTCTCTTTGGCGATTTTTCCTTCTCATCGACGTATCGCGCGTTCGCTCTAACGCGTTAAAAGTGATACGTCGTAAAAAAAAAGAAAGAAACGATGTTGCTTCGTTTTATCGAGTTTTCGTAGGAGAAAAGATTCATTTTGAGCAGAGAAGAGAATTTCCGATACAGATTCTTTTCCAGGCGAATTCATTCCTTGACATTATGAATCTTTCTTCCGCTATACGGTATACGAGTCGTTTATTTTGTAAATGGCATAGGCTAGCTTTTCCTTAAATCGAAATACTTAAGCGTTTGCACTCTAACGCGTTTAAAAGTAGCGATGTCGACCTTCGAGAAAATTTTCGCTTCTATTTTTTATCTCGGATATTCTTTTTTCTCGGTATAGATAATATCGTATAGCTGTGGAAAAATCATTATTTACCATTTATCGTGCCCCTTTGAAAATAAATGGCTCGTACGAATACTTTCAAAGAAAATACCGTACGTCGAATGTTTTTATTTTCCGTATTATTTCTTCGGCGTTGATAAAAAATAAATCGCATCAAAGACGGACCGATAAACTTAGTTCGTTGATACGGAACAAAAACCGTAGTATCAAGAGACGTGCAACTCGATTTTATTCGCGCATCTCCCCTTATTCACCTTTAAATTTTATTTTCTCCTGTATCCTTTGTATAGTTATAAACGCTAAACGAAGTTAGAGAGTACAGAAAAAACAAGTTTCGTACTTTCAAACGATATCCCGCCATTCCGTAAAAACCAGGCATACTTCCCCTATCGATTTATCGTTGTTATGATTATTTCGCGGTAAAAGAACTTCGTTATGGTAGTTACATTTGCCAATATCGGAGACCTATCGTACTGCTTGTCGGATACTCGAAAGTTAAAAGGCAATAATTTCTTTCTTCCTTTCGTACGAGCGCAAACACGTACGAGAGCGCGTTCCTTACAATACGCTGCCGCGAAGAAATTCTTGTTGTTCGGAAAGTTACTTCGTCTTTTTTAAATGCTCTTTTTGTTTTTCTACGTTGTTTTTATAAAAAAAAACTGCCGGAAACAAACGAAAAAACGAACAACTCGATAGATCGTGTCACTGAAGAAAAAAGGTATCGAATTAACGAACAACAATAATTTTTTACTGGACTTCCGGATTTCTCTTCGCGCCACTCTCTCGATAATTCGACATCGAAGAAAAATCCAGTGCGCATGCATCGCGTCCCTTTTAGAACTCGTTGAGCGTTTCTCCGCTCACCTCGCGCTACATCACGTGCAACGTATGCGTGCATGCGTGTCTACGATACAAACGACGCTACGATCGAGAGGAAACACGCACGGTACAAATGGTCGTAAGCCGCGGCTACGACCGCATCGTAGACTTTATTATTCTTTTGTTCCGTACTTTCGCATTCACATTTTTATATTTTTCACGTTCGTGCGTATTTTTACGCTCGGTCGTATCCGCGTAGATGCTGGATATAAGGATCCCGGTAATTGCTCGTATTTGAGAGCGACTTGCCTTACGTTCGCACAAATATGCCGGAAACTCGCTAATTTTCTTGGCTCGTACGCGGCTGCATAACTAATCGCGTTTGCCGGACCGCGTGGTGCTACACGTCGTTACGTCGAATTGCTTTTAAACTTTCGAGGGGAATAACTCAAGCAGATATCTCTACGTGTCTACGTATCGCGAGAAGCAAGACCGCGCGTCGTTACTTTAAAAATATCGATGATTTATCACGCGAAGTAAACCGCTTCTGTGCATGTTCAATCGGCAAAATCGGTTTCCTCCAACCAGGGTATTTTCTTGTCTAAATAAAGAAGATCGACTTCTGCGCGAAATTAAGGGTGGTAGTTAATGCCACGGGATTCTTTTTGTGCCGAGTTAATTTTAACGAACTATAAAGTCTGTAAATAAAGTTAAATAAGGGATGGCAATCGAGTTACGATGTTTTGAAATTAAGAGAACGATTGCACGAAATTGAGAGAATGCGAGAAGCAACGGCGAAGAGAGAATTCCATCGGAATTATGAGGAATATAACGAACTGCACCGATGCACGCACACTCGCTGTCGGATCGTAGCTTCTTGGCTCGCGGGGCTGCGCCGATGTACGAAGATCGTGGGCAGGCACCGAACGTTATCAGCGATATTTAGGTCGTTTAACGGAACCATCGTATCGTCCCACGCGATGTAACGTGATTCTATCTCGATCTTTCGCGTCTTTTCCGGCGGCGACGCGTCTGCCAAATTATGCATTTCTACGCAGAGTCGATTCGTGAATCGAAGCCATTTCCTAGGCGAGAATCCGACAAGATACGCATCGCGAAAGAACGATGCGTCAACGTCCTTTCGTGGACAGACAAAGATCACGATCCAGTCGCAGAAGCGTCGAGCAATATCGCCCGTCGTCGGTAGTCGTAATTGCGTTAGGCGTCGATCGTAGATACTGCCCGTGTGCCTCGGGGGGGTGGAATAAGCCCACGGTATCCCCTTGCTCGTCGTAAAAGGACCCTAAGAGGGACTTAGACGTGACGAATGACAAGTTCTGGTAAAAAGGGAAACTACAAATCACTGGGTGCTATGGAACTCGAGGCATCGCGAACGACAAAGACGACGTCGATGACGACATCGAAAATTGTCGCTCTTCGTTATTTTTTAATTCCTCGTAGGTCGATCTTCTTAATTAACGACGATCGCGCTGGATTAACGCAAGAGCTTCGAAGGTTGAAAGACGCGGACGTAGGCTAGTGCCTCTTTAGTCTCGGATATTAACTCCTCCATTAATCAGGATAACGACGGTTGGATATCCTCGGAAGGTCGGTTCTTCTCGGTACCTCAACGTCGACCTTTTATTTTACCATGCGTAATTAGCGGTAGAATATCGAATTCAACGAGGGGCAGAGGAAGCTCGCGCGAATAATAACAATGATCGACCAAACCCAACGATTATCGAGGATATTTGCTTAAAAGCAACGCGAAGCGTCGAGCCAGTCGTCATCCTAAATTGACCGCGTTCGCGAAATCGTGAACAATACGATTTCGTCCTAATTAACGCACGGAGGATCGCGCTGGTCGTCGAGCCAACGAGTTCGAGTCAGTGAAGTCGATCGACGCGTTCGATCGATTACGCGCTCGGAGACGAGTCGGAGGATGCTTTCGCGAAGTCGCTCTCGAAGTAAATAAAATCGCGATCGCACGGATCGGAGTCGTAAACTCGAAGGTGCGTTTATCGCGTCGATATCGAAGCGTTGGACGTTCGTGGCTCTCTCGAAAAGGGACGTCGTATCCATGCGATCCAAATTTTTCCGCGTACGTCCGATTTGGAGCGCGAGCGCGTCGATCCTGTCGTAAACTCGAAGGTGCGTTTATTACGTCCATATCGAAGCGTCGTAAGTTCGCGACCCTCGCCAAGGGAGACGCCGCGTCCGTCCAATCCAAATTCTTTCTCGTTCGTTGAATTTCGAGCGAGATCGCGCCCATCGGACGTTGTCGTACTGCCGATCGAGTCGTAAACCGGAAGGTGCGTTTATTACGTCGATATCGAGGCGTGTAAAAGTTCGTGGTGGACCCGGAGAAGAGAGACACGGGCATCCATCGAATGGAAATTTCGTCGCGTACGTCCGATTCGAGCGCGATCGACGCCGCTACGATCCAACGGATCTTTTTCCCCCGTTCGCAATTGTAAAATGGAAGAACGGAGCACGCTCGTCTCCGTTCGTTCGGACCACGCGCTTCGTTAGAGCTTTCACGTTCCGCTCGCTCGTGCTCCTCCAACCGTTAATAATATCGTCCGACTTTTCACAAATTCGAACTTCAAAGCGAGAATCGGTTATCTCCCTTTCCCCCTTCCTCTCGCGGATGTTAATCCGAAGAGTACCGCCGTGTGCCGGGAGCGAACGACAAAGGGCATGGATTCGCGACCCTTTTCGTCTCATCGCTCGCGTCTATTTGCACGGTCCTCCATAACGGCGTGTTTCTTCTCTGCGCGCAATTCGCTCGTTCGTCTTATCTCTCGCTCTCTCTCTCTCTCTCTCTTTCTCTTTCTCTTTCTCTTTCTCTCTTTTCGTTTCTTTCCCCGCTAACGCTCGAGAATTTATCGATATAATACGAGTCGTCCTCCTCCTACCAATCAATCTACCTACCTATCGGCCTTCTCTCGAATACTTCGTAAAATCTAGTTTTCTTTACCTCGTTATCGCGTTTTTTCCGTCTTTCTACGTTCCGTTGATCATTTTCTCCTCCTCCGCGCTTCTTATTCGCGCGTTCGATCGCCGCCAACGTTTATAACATCGTGAAATTCAACGATATTTCGACAATTTATCCGAAAAACACTTTATTTCGACGATTTAACCGACTCGAATACCGCTTTGCGCTCGTTGAGTTTTTCTCTCGTGCATTGCGAAGTTGCCGATGCATTTACCTCTTGGAAAAAGTTTACGTTGTTGACCCGCGCATGTCGCGTTACTTTGCATTTAGAACGGCAAGGAAAGTACGCGCGACTACGATCACGAACTATATGATCGAACGCGTGCGTTGAAACGAGCGTCAAGACGAGATACGGAAGGTTATCATCGACGAAAAAATGTATAAAAATAAATATGCGCGAACATACGTCGAATAATAAAATTAGAATCGAACTCGCCTTCTTACCAGCGATTCTAAAGCGTTCGAGTGTCAAGCGGCAAAGTGGCAAGCGAATCGATTAGTAGAGTCGAGCTGATCGCACGCTCGGAATTTGTCGGAGCGTGTTTTTGCTGTCACGATTTATCCAGTTGTACTGAACTGAAATAAGGTACTATAAAGGTTCAAGACGTATTTTTAATAATATTATAAACAAGCATTACACGAACTATAAATATACATGTTTAGAAAATTAGAAGTTGAAAAATATAAAGTAGGTGGTATAAAAAGTTATTAAATATGCTTATACAGGGTGACCAATGAGAATGTGTTAAAAGTGAATAGTTATTACTTCGTAACAAATAGGCCAAATAAGATGAATTGAACGCCATTTTGCAGAGAAAACTTGTCAATTTTATTACCATATATATGAG
>JAITYT010000974.1:25289-52799 GCA_025433975.1 Liostenogaster flavolineata | reverse complement strand
AGGTTCGATTCCCGGTATGTGGATCCACACGAATAAAATCCGGAGAAATAGAAAGACAGCGTAAACAATTAACAACGCTAGGCGTAGAAGGATAGAAGACATTCTACTAGGTTGCGTCCCCGATATCAGAGGGACACAGACAGTCCTTCCCTTTCCATCAAGAAGACAATCGCCACAAGCAGTTTGTTGACGAATCTTGCTTGATGACGTATACTCTGTCGGTATTTTAATTAAAATGATGTAGTCGCGCGACAAATGGATTACATGCCCACGAAGAGAAATATCGCGTAAATAATTTTTAGCATCGGCCCAAACTGCGCTTTCTTTTCCACCGAAGACCTTTGATGAAGGTAAAAGTTCGATTGCTCGAATATCCTAGGAACGGCACAACGTGACTCGTTAAGACAAGCGTTGTCGCGAGTTTGTCGATCGTGAAATAGCGGAAACGTCTCCGTCCCCACGCGCGAGGAACGAAGATGGACCATATTCCAGCCCAAAAGCTATTGGTTTGTTGAGTTTTCCTCGGAACGAGAAAAATCGCTTCCACCTAAATACACAACTTATTTTCTATTTAATCGAATGCCATTGCTACCGCCTATTGGACGTAAATCGAAACTTTTATACGTTTCCTTGTTCTTTTTTTCCTCGATTCTGACAAGATCACTTACAACTACTATCGATACACATTTCCATATCACAACCGAGCCTTCGCTGTTCTAACATTTTTTCTTTATTCGAACGTCGAACGAGCACTCTTCGTTTTCAACTGAATATTTCAAATTTAGATTCATCAGTCCAAAGAACCATCTTTCAATCTTCACTCGCCTAATTCTGGCGTATTCATGCTAGCGATGTAACTATCGTTTCCTTAGGGAAGTTATCCCTTAGAGAAAAGACGAGATTAGTTGCGTGATGACGTTTAAATTCGAAAAGCAGAAAATAGCGTGTGAAGGAGGATCCAACTGAATTTGGCTACATAAGTGCGTGTTCGTTCCTGGGTCCTTTTTTTAGCTTTCGATCGATACTTATCTTATCAATTAAATACTTTTATCCTGCATACGGAGTAGAAAGCATTCTTGAGACGTTTTCGAATTCACTCTTACGAATCGCAAACCTAAAACGCTTGACATACCTTACAGGACAGTTCAAGAGAAAGTTTAAACGCGAAGAAGATAATTTGTAGATAAACTCGTTGCATCTTAATTCGACTTAAGGTTCTACGTGAGAAATTAGAAGATAACGGATCTTGGCTTGCGTTACGAGAGTGTTTTGGAATTCGACGCCATGAACTTAGTAGGTAGTTCTTAAACGCGGTTCGTGTAATGCGTGAAAATAGCTGCCGGCGGAAGGAAGATAGTCACAAATTTCACCGACGATGTTTCATAGGTACAGCTCACTTATCAGAAAACGCGGCGGGTTACGATCGAATATGCATGCCGTTCTTTATGGTTGTGACGTTTGCGCCTCGACAAAATTATTTTCACGTTTATATTCCCGAGTTTCTGCGTACATAAAAACCGTCGGGAGAAGAAATTTTGTAGGCGCGTTGTTTCGTGCTTTTCTAACGTACTTATTTACACGAAGCTCTACGTCTCGCGTTATTTTTGACGATTTACTGCCATTTGGTTGATACTGCTCTTAAATTATTTCTGTACCATTGAATTCGCTTTTTTCTATTACTACCAAAATGACGTTAAAACTAGTCAACGAGAAATAGCTTTGAATTCTATTTTTTACAATGCTTCTCACGCATATAGCAGCAACGAGGCAACACAGAAAAAGCGTGGCAATGACGAAAGACGTATAAGGCGCGACGAGAACTCGTGCGAAGATGAATAAACGAAAAACAAATAATGATACGTATTTCTGGGGGCGATCGCGAGAGCGATAGAAGGCGAATGTTAGAGGTACGAGCGTCCGTTGCCAAATAATTCAGCCGTCGTCGAGAAATAAACGTAGCAAAACGAAATTCCGTGTGTCGAATAAATAAAGCATTATTATTCAGGGAATTTTCCTATGTTAAATTCGTGTCCTGCATTCCTACACGCATTAAATTCGACCTTAGACGAATAAATCTTCGAATTGCATTTATTTGTTAGGTCGTCACGACTCATCTAGGAAGCGGTACCTGCTAAGATATTATGTCAGAGAAAACATAAACGTTCCAAAATTTTCTCTTTATTTTTAGTAATCCATTTGCGGCGTAGAACAAGAGTAAATAATTGTCACGAGTGAAATATCACGAATTGCAAAAATATCCCAATGTAGCTGGCACGTAAATGTACGTAGGTAGAGAAAATTGTGACATACGTACGGTGTGAACAGACATACTCTTGTGACGTGAGTGATTTCTTCTTTTTTTTTTCCTTACCTTCCTTTCGCTTAGTTTTCGTAGTTGGCAGTTTTATGACGGCCTCATGGATTTGTTTTCAACGTCCGTTCGGACAGTTTTATCCGAAAGGAAAACAAAGGATTCTCAGTGCGAAAGGCTGGAAGTCTTCCGCCAAGACCAATCGGTCCTCCGGAAAGGAAGTGACAAATCGGATCCGTCATGACCTTTTCCTACGGTTCGGTCGAAAGTAACATCTCGCGTTCTTGAATTTGATGCGGGTATCGACAGATACGGTGGGTAAAAGTACGACGCGCGATACGATTTAGAAACGACGTTTTGTCGTCGATACGTCAAAACTTACGATTTTGCGTACGGTTGAGTTTTCGTCGTTGGATCACTCGTAGAAAGAGGAGAATCATCGTAAATAATGGTCAACCTACGTGCCATCGTTAGTCGTCCAGAAGAGACGGGAAATGAGTGTATTCGAAATTACTTCGAAATTAGGTGGACGAATTAGGTATTCTCAGTCAGACGATGCTTCCTTGAACTTCGGTCGCGATCGTTCGCACGTCGAACGAACCAGGCTAATCGCACCAAGTACACGACGTAATTGCGAATATTATTCCGTGGATGCTCTCGCGTCTAAAATCGGTGACGAACTGGCGCACCGCCAGCTTTCCATATTACGAGTCATCAAGGTCCTGACGAACGTAACAATAAGGAAAATCTGCGTCGTACGCGCGCAAAACCGTACGTTGTTATTTCAAAACAAAAACACGAAGCGAACGATACGCGCGTTTCGACAGATTCCGACAACACGCCGCCTACCTTTCTACGTCACAGCGACAGTCAAGATTTTCAGAATTCTCGAAAATAATACCGAATTAAAATATACAATAATCCGAACGAAGTTCTTGACGATTAAATTATCATTTTTCTTAAAGCTACGATGTAAATACTTTAACTTTAACAATAACTTTATTAATTAATAATACAATTGGGTATGATATATTTTAAAGCACGGATGACACGTCGCAGTCTTCACATTAAGCGCGATCTTCGCCTTATATCGTTCTTTGAACATACGATACAATTTCGTAACGCGTTTCAGATGTTTGGACAAACAATACAAGGCAACAAAAAATGTGAAACAAAAGATATGAAAACGAGTGAGCTATTAGAGCGAGCCACTATAGTGGCGTGTCGTCCAGAAAGATGAGATCCGCGAAAGCCACTACAGTGGCGCGTCTGGTCTAAGAAGTTAAAGGACACTCGACTCTCTAATTTATTCCTACAAGCGCCTCTTCGTTAGATAACCGCAAGCTATCTTGCGTAACTTCGTACGTATATACATCCTAGAAACGAGGGTGATCTCTGATTAGGCGAAGGCTACGAAGCGAATGGGTTAATATAAATGTTGGCATGTCGTGCCGATCACGACGTAGAATCTATTCGCCCGGGACTGAACTTCGTATCGGGGGTTACCTAACGTCGCAAAGGGCGAAGATGAAGCTTTAAACGGCGCGATTATTTCGAGCTTACGCGGCAAAAGTGTGGCAGATTTTTCAATTCGATCTTCCGGTGCGCCTAAAAAAAGGAAGAAAGAAAGAAAAAGAAGCAAGAAGCACTAAAAGAATCATCTCGTTCAAACCTCCAACGTTTGTATCCGACCTTTTAACGTTGGTTAGAAGCGAATAACGTTGATTAGATAGAATTTTAAAGTTGATTAGATCGAACAGATAACGTAGCTCGTGGATAATTGTAATCTCGTAAAATCGATTGAAACGCGTTCGTTAGTTTTATTCGCAATCGTTATAATTAGCGAGGCGTTGCAAATTAGCGGTCGACGCGTATTTAAGCCGAAAAATCGGCGAGTAGCGATGAGTGCGTGGGTTGCGCGCTTGCATGCAACAGTCAATTTCGTAAGATAATCACGCGGTTATTTCTCATCGGGAAAAGCGGAGATTTGGTTGCGAAGAGTAAACGAAAGGAAAGGCGAAGATGAAACGCGATTAAAATGCTCGTCGATCGCTCGTGTTCTGACTGCTCGAATATCGGACCGTGGAGAAACGAATTAATCTTCGATTACACTGATTTAACAAATGAGTTGGCGTTTCATTTAGATGGACGTAGATTGACGCATACGCGAGTCCATCCAATTAGTCATTAAATCGATAATAATAGAACGGAAGGAGGTAGAGGACAAATGGTACGTACGTACATACGCGCTCACATGCGTACGTTCGATGATACAAAATACTAAACGTTCGAATTATCACGGATAATTAAGTAATGCGAAAACCGTGTCCACGACGATGGTAAATCCATCGAGATTATTACCGATTAAGAAATGTTTATCGGATTGCATCGTTTGCATTTAAATCGAGGTCGGTCGGTTGCTCGTCTCTTCGTCGTTTTTGCGTCGATTTATCTTAATATAATTATTACGACGGAGACACATCGTCACGTAATATTACATTTAACGCATCGGGCTTATCAAAATTACAGAGAATGTCTCGTTAAAGGAAAGACGATCGCGTGGATAGTGTGTTTCTCCCGTTTTGGCGCCATATCGGAATTTCGCTTTTAATCGCACGCTCGATGTTTCGTTCCATTTCAATACATATACAATTACGCTTGGATCGAATTATTACGTCGGCCGTATTTTGGTAGCTATTGTAATTATGTAAAAAATGTTCCACCTTGTTACGCCGTGTTTTATGGGTTTGCTTATCCTCGACGCTCGCTAAAGTGCTATTTTCAACGAATTTAAAGGCAAATAAACCGCGCGTCCGCGAGACCGAACGTTAAAGATTGCCAATCCGCAGTTCGTTTGCTTTTCAAACAGGCGACTATCGAAGACTATCGAAGAGTGGTTCGTACCTTTAGAATATTCAACGATGTCCGGTCGGAGTGTGCTTTCAATCTTGCCTTTTGAACGGTACTGAAAAACCGCAGAATCGGTTCTTTGAAAAATTCAAAATGCCCGTCATGCGTACGCGCGTCGATAAATCCTTTGGGACTGAACGCGATAACGAACGCAATTCGCCAAAAATTTTCCAGCCAAATCCTGTGTTCGACACATAGATCCGATGCCGAGATTTGCAGATCGCTATCCGTCGCGGCTTTCAAACATTTGCCATTGAAATTTATTTTGTGCGTTCACGCGAGTTTCATCGTGATCGCGCAAAATGCAAAATAGCCTCGTCTTTCCGCCACCCGTTTACAGGACGAGACGCCAGGTACCGCGGGACACATTTTGAAATTTTTAACTACCGCCTTTCCGTATTTTTTATTTTATTTCAATAAAAATCTTCTTTTTTTAGTTTTTTAATATTTTTTTACCTTTTTTTTCGCATCATAGCAGTATCGATCGCTAAATAAATTTAAGTCGGAAAACAACATAATTTCACCTATGATAATCTATTGGATCGATTTGGCTGGGAGACATCGGACATCAATAGTGGCATTTCAAGTATGTAACACGTTTCCCTCCTGTCCTTTGCACAAACATATCGGCAGATATAAAATTTTTGTCTAGAAAATTTTTGTTTTAATGCGCGAGAGACTACTTCGTTCAATCGCAATTCATAAATGATCGGGCTCTACCGTTTCTACCCGAATGAATTATTTCTAACCGACTCGGAGATTTTCTCTTAAATAATTGAAGAACGAGACAACGATGATGCGAGTGCGATGCTTTCGATTTTCTATGAGATGCGATAAACAATGAAAAATTCCAAGTCCGTGTTCCGTGGAAAGTTAGCCATCGCAAGATGACGTAAAACAACTGGAAACGAAATCCTGTAGCTCCGAACGTATCAAACATTCGATAGTCGGTCTGAAATCCTCCATCGAGATTCATAACACCTTTGCTGTTTTATGAGAATGTCATTTCGATGAAAAGACGTTATCGAACTTTTATCTATATGTTTTTGAACTACTGCAAGTTAAAATTATTCGATATTTGAAAATTCGATAAATTTAAAATATGTCGAGTCAAGTTGTCATTCTCAGTTAAAGACTAATAAAGGATAATAAAGTTTTCATTCTTACATCCTTCCATACTTATCAAGTAATCTTGAGAGGTCGGAATTACTTTCGGTACTTTTGTCGGTCTATAAACTCTCCGCATGTATTATACCTTATACAATTGCCGTGGCTAAATTCCAAGCGATTTTAAAACGACGCTATAGCGATTCTTTTTGTCTCACATTAAAAATCTTTAATATCGTTACGTTATATTGTTATTGCATTTCATGATTTCTCACGTAGAAATAAATGAAAATATTCTGTCTATCGTACGTACAGTGATACAGCTCTACGGCTGGGTTGGCGTACGAACTAAATGAAATCATAATTGAAATAAACGACTGCTTTGTAATAAGAACGCGAGAATGCTTGGCAAGAGAAAATCGACGGCATGGTACGCAGTCCCTAGAAAATTATTTCTATTCGTTACGCTTCGAGTTGGGAAAGAATATTCGTTTAACGCATTTGCAAAATTTCATGTCGTCCTAGTCCAACTGTTTCGCATTTCACAAATTTGACATCTCAGATGCAGTAAACTCGTTGAGACGGATAGACGAAGAGAAGGAAAGAGAGTGTATGAGTGCGAACGAGCTAGCGAGCCAGAGGGAGAATGGCAAAGGGGAAGAAAAGAATAAAGGCCGTCATAAACTCGCTCGTAGTTTGAGGGCTGTTTTTACATCGTTGCAGTCTCGTTCCTTCTAGTAACGATATCTTCTCGCACACGCAAATATGGAAGTACTTCGTTATACACTCCACCGTAAGATGTTGATGGGATCCGTGAATCTTTAATGCAAAGTATTTGTCTACATCCTTGTTAGATTATGTCGTATTTTTTCTACATTTCACAAAAGTTTGACAATAAAATAAAACTAACTAAATTTACGTAAACTGGAATATACAATCGACTTAAAGTAGTTCTCTAATTAGCTCGCAATAAAGGAATAACGAGGTTTAGCGAAGAACAATTGAGATTAAAAATTTAAAGCGACGGAAAGAATCTGTTTTTGCTTTGATAGTACGATTTAGATCGCATATTTTCAATTTTTTTTTCTTCTGTAAAGAGCAACGATCAACGCGCTGACAGATCCGAAATAGTACCGCGCTTTACTTTCATCGAAAGCGAGCGTTATTCGCGTCATTCCATGGCAGCGATCTTTCACAAGGTAAAGCACCGCGAACCGCTAGCGGTTAGCGCTAGCACTCGGTGGTCCACGAGCCAACATGGACCACCAACGAGCTGCTTCACAAACCGATTCGATAGCTTGTATATGTACCTCCGGCAAACAGCTTTCTTCTCGATCCTGTGCACCAACTGACCACTAAATCATCCATAGAATTAAGTTTAAGGTGTACGAAGAAGGCCAATACGTTCGTTACTTTCGCTCTTAATCCTTTCGTTACGAAATAAGCAACCGAAATGATCTTACTTTTTTAATCATAGATGTACTGTGACGTCCAGTTAACAACTCACTCCCCCACTTATTGAGCCTTTGCTTAATCTAAGAAATATTTCTTGGAAGCGTGCGCGCTTTACACGCGATAATATTTTATTACGTGGTAAACGAGATTCGGCTTGAAATTCTACGAGTAATAGTCGAAAAATGATGATATGTAATAGTTTGGCGGGAGACTGGAAGATTGCGACGTGCTCACGTGAAATGTTTTCGGAAAATAGGGAAGCTTTTTCGAAACGTCGCCGTATATCCTGCTGATTCGATAAAAGGGGCGCGTATTCGGCGCGTTGAAGTTAAGAAAATCCTTCTTTACTCTTCCTCTCTCTCATCCGCATTGAGACGATGTATCAAAAAGGGGTTTCAGCTTCTGAAAACCTCGCGCTGTCTGCCTAACTGCGTCGATCAACGTATTTCGACGGTTTCCGTATGGTTGTTTGAAGAACAAGAAAAAAGAACGCATCCGCTAGAAATCCGAATTGAATCGTATGACAAAATTGCTGCCGTTCGAAATAGCAAGTCGATATACTGCGAGGGATAAACTGAGTTCGAGTTCCCGTCCTTTGCGTTAATGGAAGCGCGCGGCCATGGCGAACGAACAATTAGCAAGGTGTCGAAAGGACGCCTGATGATCGTGGATAACGGATCCGGAGGGAGACCGAGTTGTTCCTTGAGTTCGTGACACGTTTGCGAGGCCGTGATGCGAACGTAAATCGAGAGAGAGGGGGAGAGAGAGAGAGAGAGAGAGAGAGAGAGAGAAATTTTCGAAGAAACATACGGACGATGTGACAATATTCATCGAAGTCCGACGCAATCGTAAATTCCACTAGCACTTTAATGGCCGCTCACACAACATGTGCGTGATAGCCGGAACAACTGTTACTGTCCGCTCAATTAATTTTGTTGAATTAAATATGCCGTTGTGGTTGTTTTTCTTGTTTTATGCGTATGTTCGCACACGTCGAATTATTTCACGAACTTACATAAAGTTTTTAAAATTAATTCTTAGGAGCGAAATAGTTTATCAATACATCGTCAAGTGTTCAAAGAGTAAAGAAGAAATCGAAATGTTTTCAATTGCTTGCCGAGTTCACGAGGAGACTCGAAAGCGTTCGAATAAACGAAATATATAAATAAAAGAATACGCAGCTATGCTCCTCGTTATTTTGCACGATTCTATCGTGAAACCGTTAGCCCTTCGAATTTTACCCGGAATTTTTCAATAGCTTTTATAAAGTATCTACTTTGACGAGACAAGACAATTACATTCTCGTTTGTACGGAGGACTATGAAAATGATAGAAGTAATATATTTAACATTCTCGATTACGATAATCGCCTAGAACTGACGTTTACTTTACCTCTTCTCGACTATTTCGCGAATAGGAAGGCGCTCTCGTAGCTCTAATTCCGCCTGTATTCGCGACTCACGACGCGTAAACTTATCGATGTTAAATTCACTGTCTAACACGGTTTCCACGCGATCGAGAGCTCGGCATACGTCTAGCATCGAAAGTTCGGGGATACACTTTGCGGGAGAATTCGATAAGTTATATAAATTCCTCGTAGTTCCGCCGTACGAAATCTTTTCCTCTTTGCTTCATTCGTTCGTGCGCGATTTTAAAACGCGCTCGACGTTGTATCGCGTCTTTTCGTAGAACGCCAAGCGCCAGGAACGTTCAAAGGTATCGCGCTTTTGTCTCGCGATTACGAAATCTCCTATTCTATCACGACCCAACTCGTAATAGTCGTAGTAACGCGAAGCAACGAACTCTTCGAGCGTCTCTCGACGAGCGCAATTTTTTCTTCGATTCGTCGCACTTCGAACGACTCGTCTCCTACCTTCGAAGTAGAGGCACGATCTTCACGGTGATTCTGGGCGTATCGACGACGCTCATCTACAGTTCAAACGAGCAGAAAACGACGACGACGCGCTGGTCTCGTCGGCGTGGACGACAGTCGCGTATTGCCACTGTAAGAAAGCACCGAGAGACACGGGCACGCGTTACTGCGATTAATTTTCTCCTGCTCCTGCCCGTTTCGTCCGTCCGCTTATCATGATTTCAATTACTTCGCGTCAACGTTCTCGCGCTGTCGCAGATTCTCTTAAGTCACTCCTGCCCGGTATACGCCGGAATCACGATTAATCCGACCGTGGGTGAAGTAGATCAACACCAGGCCCGTGCAAACTTTTAACTATCAAGGAGCCGAGAGCAGGAAGACGGCAGGAAAGTTTCGTCGAGTTCCTCTACCCGCTGAGTTTCGAGAGTCCAAGATATCGTGGAGCCATCAGCCGCGCGCCATACTCTCCAACGTCCCTATGTCGATTCTCCGTCTCTCTCTTTCTCTTACGTACATACACAGACGCGCGAGCAACGTCCCTTCCTCCAGCTTCACCTCCATCTTCTCCTATAGCTCGACCAACGGCGTCGCCATCGTTTTCTGCTTCCTGCCAACGTTCTCCGCTTTCTCTCTGTCCCTTCGCCCAACCAACCAACCAACCAACCAACCAACCAACCAACCAACCAACATACACACTAACATACACGTACCTACCTATCTACGGGCATCCCGAACTACCTTCGTGCACCCTTCTACCGTGTCCTTTGGAGAACTAAATCCTCGTCGGGTGTTAGACGAGACCGTAACACACGTCCGCGGTGCTTTCTGGTCTTGCGAGTTTGAGAAAGAGAGAGCCGGAAACTTCGAGGGCGAATAGAAAAGAGAGGAGGCGAGATGCAAATGCCGCGTCTTTCCACTTCTGTTTTTCATCTCATTTCCCCTCGTTTGCATAGCGAACCGAAATTTTATGTAAAATCACTGGTAGCGTCTCCTCCAGCGGATATCTGTACCCGATGGTTCCGTCGGTACCCTTGTAACGGTCTATGTAAATCAAAGAGTTTTGCTTTAACGACGCGCCGTCGCTAGCGCGCATCGATGCATGATTACGTGCGTTTCGTTCTTAGTACCACTACCAGTACAAGTGGGTAGTTCGGATCGATCGGTGAAAAAGTCGATTCATTGATCGTCAGAGACCGCCAGCTTGTAGCGCTTAATTTAGGGAAACTCGGTCGAGAAGGGAACATTCCTTCGACTGGCGCGATTATTTGCAGGTACGCGCCTTCGAAACAATGCATCGATATTGATATCAGTCTCGAAATTTTCGCGCATACCGCGTCACGCGGGAACGTTGCCTCTTCCGCTTGGAATCGATTCACCTTTGATACCGCGCGTCTCGAATTTATTTCGACAAATAGAGGAAACGACATTCTCTTTGCTATTCCGCGCGTCATAGTCTCCCTTTGATATCCGTTTCAGCCTTAGGTATCGAATTCATTATGTCACGATACAGAAAGGCGGCATTTCCACGTTTCGTCTTACCAAATCGAACGAACACGATGTTCCCTCGAAAACAACAGCGATCGATCAAACGCGAGTTGCACCAAATTACTTCATTTCTTCGAACTCGACCAATTCCTAATGCGTCTTAATTCTTCCTTCCGAGCGTCGTCTTCATCGTCGCGAGACTTAAACTGAATTCACGGCGATTCGTTTGGAGGAAACGAACGAAAGAAAATACGGTCGGTATTTTAAAAATGCGATGCGGAACGAAGATATTCGTTGTACGCGAGTGAGCTTCAGATTTCTCGCGACAGTGGATTCCGAAGGTATCAGAAACAAGGCCAAGGACGATACCGGATGAAGGCAACCTGGAAGGTAGAGATGCAGGATGAAGGTTAGCTGCGATCTCGGTCACTCGACGTCTTTCGACGTCCGATGTGGAGTGACGCTCGAGCAGCAACTTCCCACGGGCGATTCTATCGCCTGAACTATTCGAACGTCTCGTGGTGGCAGCAGATCCAGCGAGAAAGGCGATCGACGAGGCGCCATCGCGAGCGAAAATCGAGGAAGACCGAGAGAATCGGTCGTGGGATTCTCTATACCGCGCGGTTTCCGTGGTTTTACCGGGCGGCTATAAATTTTCCGCTCGATGCTCATCAATATTCATAAGCACCATTTCATATTCGCCTTGTCTCCGTGTCGTCGTTGCCGGATGAAAGGCCGCGCGTCCTATAGATGACGCCAGAAACCAACTTTCGAAATAGAAACTAACGAAAGAGTTTTCCATCTTTTGGCGTCCTTCAAAATTCTATCCATTCCTTCTTCCGTCGTCTACGGAAAGAAAAACTTGCGGATTCGACGTGCCTGCAGGCTCGACATCTCGTCTACGATTACACTCGTCGCGATCCTCCATTGTATCGTTATCCCACGTGCCACCGATCGAAAGGAGCCGCTGGAACGGTGTCGGATGGAACTCGCACCGTCCATTGTTTCCACGGGATAGCTGGAACGTAATAAACCGATTGATCGGTCGATCAATCTCTCTCGGTCTCCCCGTACCACGAGCGTACGCCTCGCTTTTCTCTTTTCCCTTGGTTACGGTCCTTCCCTCTCCCCTCGTCTCCTTCTTTCCCAACCCTCGGCGCATTCTCCTTCCAATTCTCTAGCCCTCTCCTTTCACCTTCGCCTCTCTTCGCCACAGCCGTAGCATCGCTGGAAGCTGCATAATGTTCCGATCGGGTGGCTGCATAATTGATTCGTCATGCTTCGACCCCTCGGCACCTTGCCACTCCGTTCTCCTCGCGCTTGGCGCTGCCGTCGCTAGCCCCGAAGCCGCCGCCTCTTCTTCCTCCTCCCTGCCGACGCCTCTAATCCCTTTCCACGGACTCGTCCGCTTCGCGTGTCCATTTCTGTCCGTCTTCCCACTTTGGCATTAATCACGCGGCGGCCGTTCCTGAAAATCGAGCGTGTCACCCCGCGGTGGAACACGCCTATCCCCACGGCCTTCCTCGCTCGCGAGCCCGACCACCGCTTCCACCGATCCTGCGGGACGTCCACCGACAGATTCGTCACTTTCCTGGCGCGTTAAAGCTGTCCACCGCCGTACGTATACCACGCAACGCTCGCACGTCCTCCTGTCCTTTCGTTCGACTCGACGCGTACTGTCGGACCACGACGCGGCTGATGGCGGATGATCGATCGCGAGCCACGTCGCATCGAGGATCTGTTGACGTTACCGCCATGATGGCCTTAATAAATACGCGGACTTCGATGTTACCGCGGGCGAGCGCGTAATGCCTTAACCCTTCCAATCGCTTCAGAAATTTCAATTCTAGACCCCTATTCGCGGTATTTAACCCTTTCGTCACGACGCACCTGTACCGTACTGTGGGATAGGATATTCGAGACAGTTAGATACGAGTAGGCATTAGCGCCGGTGTTTGAGGTGAGGGGCACTAATGGCGGCATGGTCGCGACGAAGCGACCGGCAGGTAGGGGAAAAGGGCATAAGGACTGTTCAGGGGAAAAGTCGTTGTGGAAGGGATCGTAGTCGTGAGAGTTGTGGAAAGGATCGTGGTAGAGAGGGTAGTAAGAGTGTGAGAGAGAGTCCTAGAGAGTCGCGGTTGTGGAGTCATTGTTATACTTGTGTTGTGCTGTAGCGAAGACTATAGAGAGTATAGCATTGCGAGACATTACAATTAAATACGAAATCTCACTCCTACGTTACGACTGACTTTTAACGAGAAAAAAGCTTTTTTTCTCTAACGATAAAATCTGTGGTCCATGTAATAGGACTACCGGAAAGTTCCGTCACGTAATGTCATCACAAACTTCAACATTGACTCCTTCGACCATTGCGTTTCTACGTATGTGCTCGATATATACGAGAAAATATGGCGAGCAACCATAAAAATGATATTACTCGGTAAATATTATTTAATGTATCGAAAACGTATTGGTTTCTTTTCATTCGAAAACGACAGAATTTTCCAGTGGACCTGTTAGTCGCTGTAATCTAATAAATGACTGCCGTATGTAGACGGCATCAACGCTGTCATTAGGATTAACAGTCCTAATTAAAGGTGTTAATGCTCTACAACGCACTTCGGTTTACATTTTTCGTCCTTCGATCGAAAGTTATCCCTATGAAAGGTAAAGATAAATGCCACAGGCTTTTTGTTCTTCCACTTTACGACTTTGATTTTCTCGCAAAATTTTGCAATACGCTCTCCTTTCCTTAACTTCGCACCTTTTTACTTCTTTCGGAATATTTTTTCTAGATAACCGTAAGTTCCAGCGACACTGGTGTCGCGATGAAAATTCGGCTAAATCAACAAGAATTCGTGCAAAGCGAAGCTGACGAACGACGACTTGAAACGATGAAATTACAATTTTCTATCCAAGAACGCTTAGTAAAAAATGTTCTAAACAAAATCGTATTAGTCGGTCGGATCGATTAAAATATCAAAAAGCTTCTTTTTATAATAAATAAACTACAATAAACGTGAAAAAAGCGAGCGTCGAGAGGTGAAGCGATTTCTCGATAGACAGTGGCAATGTTGGCGAAACGAGTCTTCCTCTTCGATGGAAGACTCGATCACAAACTCGTAACGTATTCTTCTCCAGGCGCAAAGCAACGATTCGGAACGAATCTTACGACTCGCTTCGATGATCGTCACGTCGGTTGTCGAGACACGAATCGACAAAAATCGAGGAGCTCGACGCGTGTCTACGAAGGCCATTTGGAACGATCTTCCTCTCTCTCTCCCTCTTTCCGTCTTTCTTGCGTAGTTCGTATCAACCGTCGGCTCGACGATCGTTTCGTCGGGACGCCGATGCTCCCTTGGAGCCACGGCGCGCCGCAAGTTACACGGTGATCTCGAAACGACGCAATTAACCGCGAAAGGCCGAGAGGAAGAGAAAAAAAGAAACGGCGTGGGCAAAGGGATGCGAGGGGAGGTGTGAAGAGCGTCTCACGGTGACGAGACACACGCAGTCGCTGGTTAGTCGAGCCTTCGCGGCTGATGCGCTGTCATTCAAGCACGATAGGGTGAATAAGTGAGAGAGAGAAGAAAAAGCGCGCGTAAAGCGTGAAAGCGCAAAAATCTCTCGTAGCGTCGCGACGACGGTGTCTCTTTCGTCAACGCGATAAACGTGACGCGCACCAACGACCGAGGGGATGGCGGGGGAGACAAAAGAGGAAGGAGTCTCGTGAACCTTTAGAAAAAGCGTCTTTTATAATTGGCTCGTAGAACGAGACGTTTTCTCCTCATCGTCGCCGTCTAAGCGCGCGACATTAGTCGGAAAATCTAGACGAAGCCACGAAGAACGCTTATTCGATGCGGAACTTTAAGCCGCACGTCGCGTGCGTGCACGTACGATTGACGTCACCAATCTCGTCCGTAGTCGTCGCCGTGACGTTAATTTCTCTCGTAGGATTGGAATCGATACTTGAGTCACCGCCGTTTATATCGATCGACCATTTGTTTTTCCAAGCGTACCGAACTGTTCGATCGTTTCTTCGACGATCAGTGTAAAGATAGAAAGAATAGGTAAAGTCGCGGTAATAAAGAAATATATCGAGACGTGAAATACAAAACGTTGGATTATTTGATGAAGAAGAAAAATTGATAGTCAATCTTTTTAACTTTCAAACGTACATTTAATCACTTCGCCAATCGATTCGCTGATGATGAAAAATCCGACATTTTGTGTTACATCACCCAATGGAAAAATATTTACCGTTTTATCGTTGATAACGATGATTAATTGTACGCGATTACGAACGGCACACGCATCGTAATTTCGACGTAACGATGCGAGATGCCTCTTGAGAAGTAGTTTCTGTCGTAATCGTTCATCGGTTGTTGGAAGAGTAATTCTATCTCTCTTTTTCCTAAAACCCGCTTGCGTGCATAGCGGTAGATTTAATGCTCGTATTCGACGTCTTTCATCGTCGTTACGCGCCTCTCTTCTCAATTCGTGGCAATAACGCGAAGAAATGCCTCGAAACGTTTTGTTTCGTGAAGAAAGATGAAGATCGAACGATACGAACAGCTTTGAACGATTCGGTTAATGCGACACGAGAAAAACGAAGTGACAACCAGGATGAAATCGTTCAACTGTCTGTTTCGTGTTCGGAAGAAAAGGCGCTAGTCGATTGAAACTGCGAGTGAAATTTTCGTTCCCGTCAGAAACGGCCGAGAAACAGTTTGTATTAAAAGTGCGAGAATCTAATTCCATCTTCAATTTCTATTTTATTTCGTTTGATCGACACAACGAATATTCGCGATGCTTCGAACATTTGTTTATTGCATTTATTACTTAAGTTCTTATTTACGTTCGAAGCGTTGATTCGGTCATTTAGTATTCAGCCACTCTTACGAACGTCGTATAGTGTGTTTGATGGAGCAACTTTGTCGCACCGGATTTGCATTTACATTTTTGATGTGCTGTTCGCGTCAAAAAAATTACGAAGAGAAGGAAAAATAATAAAATGAGTGAGAATAATTGTTTGATGGATAACCGGATGATGTTTAAGTTTAATAGATTTATTTCTATAAAGACACGTCTTGAAAGGTTGTCCTTGGTACTGGTAATTACCGTCGCGTTATCGAATAAGGTATGAAACGTTTTATAGATACTACGATATTACACAAACACGTGTAAGTGGTCGCATACGCTTTTAAAAAATTTTCAAATAAGTAAAAAAAAAATATATTAGGAATGAAACACTAAGAATGGCAAAATATACTCTTTTAACGAGCAAAAAAAAGAAATAAAACAGTATTTTACGACGGGAAAAAATGCGCACAATAGAATTGTTTACTTCGGCGTATTCACGTGGAATGACTTTTAAATATTGTTGTACGTGCAAAGCGGATGTAACTCTTTCTCTCGCTTATATTTTTCACATATTCCAGTAGAACGTTTCGGATTTAACGCGTCGCTTTTTCACGTTCGTGGAATATGCGAGGATCAATCGCATTAAACCGTGCGCGTAAGAGAATTCTCCGTCGTATCTTCCGCACGACTCTGGGTATAATTCTAATGATAATTAAGCGAGATAAGGTTAGCTCGCTATCGTTATCGAGCAATTCATTGTCCGTCGTAGGAGTATCAACGATATAAAAGACGGATACGTAGCCTAGTGCACTCGGTCGACGTTTCATTTATCGTTACCGGGTGCTTTGTACGACTTGGAGTTTCTTTGAGGGTAACACGCGTGGCTCAAATCCGTCACTGCTTCGCGCTGCAATATATTATCCTTAATAATATTATCCTTCGCACGAGCGGTTTAGTCTCGACTGACACGCTTCGTTTCAAACTCCCGACTTCAAGAGCAGATCCTCTTTCTACTCCGTACGTTTGCTATCGTCGTACGTTGTTTCCGCGCATAAATGTAAAATGTAAATCGTTAGACGGCAACGAGGAATGTCGGGATTGAATTTTCCTTTATAGAAATTTCGTCGTTTTTGCTCCTGTATCGATCGAACTGACGATCCGATGCGAATCGTTCGTCGACGAGCGTTCTCGATCGGTTCGTTCTAGTATCGATGCGACACATAGCATAGATACGCCACGTTCGTTATATCGTTCGTGGAACAAACTTCGTTCGTTCGGAGTAAATCGAGTCTAACATTAGTGAAAAAAATGCGGAAACGATATCGAGATGGATTCGATTAAAACTGAAAAGAATTCGTTTTTCTTTATCGATTGTTTTAGTCATTATTCTAATGAAATGTAACACGTTTATCAATGTTTTTTAATTAATTGAAACGCGAACTTTTAAATATCTTGATACGAGAATAAATGATTGTATACGTATATATATATACAGCTTTTAAAAAAAGTATAGGAACATTTTTTTCCATAAAAAGAACAAATACATTTGCGGTATTAGCTCAAATATCGTATAAATCGAAGTGCAGACGCAATGGTATTAACCTTTTGCGAACGAAACGGTTCGAAGCCAAGCGTTCCGTGGGGTCGAACCACTATCGTGATTGTTGTTCGAAATTGCCAGTACACGTATTATACACTATGCTATTTTCATGCATAGCACCTAAGTCGCAATTCCAACATTTAAGATTTCCCACGGAGTTAACAAAGTGTTTACTAGTCAATTTTTTAAATGTTTTTTTAATTTCGTCAGTTTTGAGCTTCTGCTTTCGCCGAAGGGTTGATGAGCTCATCGATCAGATTAACGATTAACGCGGAACCGCGTATATGCGACCGCAAAGGGATAAAGCGAAAGAAGAGAGTCAAAGTCGTGAATAGTATTTTGAAAATTGCGTAATCCGAATAATTGTTTTTCCGTGAATTTATCGTACATTTATAAGTTACGTCGACTCGTGGTTCGTTTCCTTTTCCATTCCGCGAATTAACGAATTTCTAATTCTCTTTTTACACGAACGTAATGAGACAGCAATTGCATTATAAGAGAAGTAAATTTCGTCGATAAATTTATAAACGTGAAATTTATGTACGAAATTTGTCACTTTATAAAGCATTAATAGAGTGTTATATTGTGTACGTTCTGTCGCTGTCTCTGATCCCACGACGAACGATCACGAAAATACTTGGCGTACTCGCGAAGCAGACAGAACTTTACATCGTCGTAACTGACGTTGTCATAAACTTCTCCTGCCATCCGTTACATTACATTTCGAACTATCAAAATTGCGAGATCGTGCAATACGGTAGGAGAACTAAAATGCACGGCTACGATTCCGATCAAATTTAAAATTCGATACAAAGAGCAACGACGCTCTTTTTTGAGGGTAGTTTTGTCTCGAGGGACGACTTCGTCGTGTCCTTCGTTTCTGGAACGATTCTTCGTTATATTTAGGTCGTCAATGATGGAATTTTTAGTTAATGACGATGGGCGCATTGGAAACTCGTCTTTCGTAACTATTAGGAGGTATTACATTAGTAACGTCGTATTTGCGCGTGTCAACGTTTACTCAATACCAATCAATTGATTGCGTGCGCTAAAATTGTGCAAGGTACGCAAAAAATCATTGATAATAAGGATGATTACATCATTGACACAAAATAAAAAAAAATATTATAAAATTATTCGTGTTCGTTTGACGAAAAAATACAACGTTACGTTTCGATCCCGTGATATTTCGATCGATCGATCAAATCGATACATTAAAATGATTTCGAAGGCGATCGAAATTATCGTTCACCGTTATACAATTTCGAGATACTCTCAAGGAGTATCGTTACGCCATTTTACTCAGGTGCATGAATCATTCATACGTCGCTACTTACTTTCTGTATCTAATAACGTCCCAATCGACCACGTATTTACGTACGTGTATGTCTTTCCGATCGATTCGGTATAATGAAACATCGGTGGGACGGTGTTTCATACGCGCGGAGTGCGATTCGAGAAGAGGATCTTGAGAGAAAGAACAGATTTACGTCTAAAGTAAACTTTTTTTTTACACTAGATAACGCATTTGAAAAGATGGAATTTAAAAATCGAATTTTATAATCGATACGCGCATTGTCGATCGAGCTTCGTCTTCTTACGTTCGAACATTCAGATGATCTTTCTATGACACGGTAGAAACGTTTCTTGACAATTCCGTATCGTGTAAAACCCTGTTACGTTTCAAAAACAAAAGAAACAGAAATTTTATTTTTCTTACAAAGCAGAAAAATAGTTGTACAATAGAAATGATAAATAATTTTGTAAGCGAGGCATCGATACAGGGTTCAAATAGGAAACTTTCTTTGTTTTCCAACAGTGAACGTTGTTTTCTTAAAAACGGGTTCGCGACAATACATTTTTTAAACAAAAGAGACTTCTGTCAGTAAATCTCTTAAGAAATTTCCTTTAAAAATTTTTTTTCTTCACGATCACCCATCGAAAAACAAAAAATCATCTCGAAACGCAAATCGAACTCTTACGAAGAATTAAGTGGATCTTGAGATTCTTGACATAATAAACTTCCTCGAGTATATTTTATGTACACGCACGCACAAATGTACCGCATAACCATGGTACGTAACGTAATTTTCCATCGAGTAGAGTGAAACCATGTTACAGAATATCGTGCTCTATGAGGCTTAGCTGTGTTTGTTTTTATGCGAAATCAGTCACTGTCCGTTTGTACCATGAATCTGAAATCAACCTGTACCCCGACGTAATAACATTTGCGTACGCAGATAGGTTTACCGCGTCTGTAATTCATCTCGCTTCGGTTCTGATATCGATAGATGGCTTTTCGTTAGCGTAACAGTAGGAACCTACAATCGTGAATGGAAAGTGGAATCGGCGCGGTAGTTTATGCCTCAGGTGCAGGAATTATAGTCGCGTCGGATGTATATATTGTCTCAGTTTCCCGCTTCCACGCGTTGGTGAAATCGTTCTCCCGTCGATTGTACAGTCGCTGGAGCCGCCGTTATGTATAACAATTATTTTTTCCTGCCTTCTGGTCGCTTCTCAAACAATAGGAAAGTTCCGAGAGAAAAGATGCTTGCTTTATTTAATCGCGGAAAAATTACTTGCGATAAAAGTTGCCTTCGTATTATCGCTCAATTTCGCTGCTTCCGTTCGACGATCGTTCGTATTTTTATCGTTTATGTAGTGGCACGTTCGTCGAGGAGTTAAGCTCGTCACAGTTTGGCTCGTTCTCAGAATATTATTTCTACGGGAAATAATATTTTGATTATACGAGTGTGTCCACGTCAATGATAAATATTGATTCGATGAGAATCGATACTAACAAATTCATCTCTCGTTTCTAATAGCACCACGTAAAATCTGATCGTTAGATTTATTCGATCGTATTGATTTGACTAATCGTAAGACGAATTTATTTAATCGATTGCAAGCTGTAAAAATAATCGGTAAAAGTTTCGAGAATTTCGTAAAAATTGAATCTATCACGAATATCGTCTTTACGATCGACCTTTGCGTCATTATTCAACGGGATTTAAATTTTCACGCGTATTACGACTTTTGTCAATACTCGAACGTTACTACAAATTTTCTTCTTTAACGATATTTAACTCAGGCTAACATCGATATCGTATTATTAAATTTATATATCGATCGATCGACGTTTATAAAATTTACGGAGCGTATCAGTGTGCTGCAGGACACATCAAAGTTTCAAGTTCGATTGAAATATAATTTTCTAACTGTGATCGTGCGCGGATTTAATGGCTTGAAAAATCGTCGTACTCGATCACCGTAGAACGAGCAAGATCGTTCGACGAAGCTCTCCTATCAAGAGGAAGTAAGGAGCTTCAAGAAGGATTTATTCCTTTCGAAGATTACCAACGTCTCAGCGATTGCTCGCATCACGGTTCGTTAACGTCGCGTAGCTCTTCTTGGGTTAATCGTACGCGACGTTGACGCATTCACGCGTCCCCTCGTACACCGGAAAATAACGAGACGATGTGGCACGCGTCGTCACCTAGCGTCTGCTACCGACCCCCCCCTCTCTCTCTCCTCTCTCTTTCTCTCTTGCATTTTCAATCGCAAGCAGCGTACGTACGTAGTTAGGTACGTCGAGGTTCGTTTGATAAATTATATCAAACGCTGGGTCTTGAATCGTGGTTCGCGTTGAAGCTTATACGTGTGGTGGCGGATCGTCGGATCTTCGGTGAATTCTCGTACTACACGATCGTGGCTAACCGTGGCTAAAACCACCGCTCGTCTACGGAGCATCGATAACTTCGTAACGCGCCAAGGCTTGCGTATAACTTATCCTTTGAGGCGCGTAAACTTTCCCCAAACGGGAAAATGCAATTGGCGAATTACGACGAGTCGTATAGCGTTCCTCTCGAGTAAAACGGTCCTTCCGTTTCTTCTTTCTTTCTTTGTCTTCGGTGCTCCTCCATCGCGTTCCTTCGAAACCTGATCGCGCGTCCAATCCGTCCGTAACGGTAGGTACCACCTACTACTCCGACGGACTTTCTCCATTCGCATGCAAATCACGCCCGGCGATACTTACCCTCGTTTTTCCACGTTCCGCTTCGAGTACAATCGAATTTCACCTTACGGTATCAACGACTCGAGCTTTCCAGCTAAATCTCGATACCGTGCAGTTATTTAATGCCCGACTTTCCAGTAAATACGTGCCTAAGAAGATTCGAATAAGATATTCGATTTGATAGGGAAGAAACGCATCCATGAATAAATCTACCTTAAGAGCCACTTTAAGAGTATTTGCGTGTCATTTAAAATTATTATACCGATTCGAAAGTATCGAATTTTCTTCGTTTATTTAGTCGGTGCCGCGCGCTTCGAAACGTTTGAAACGTTCAAACGTTCTTTCACTGCCCTTTCACAATTTCCCTCCGTTTGTTGTTTTTTCGAACGACGTACTACTTCGGGCTGAAATTTTGCCGAGCGATTTCGAGGATGTCTTTCGATGTTCACGCGTGTGCTCTCGAGTGTGTCTGTACTCTCAAACGAGAGGACTTTATACGCAACGAATGTAAAAAATATTATAAAAAAGGTACCGGTTAACAATGCGCATTTTTTAATGAAATAAAAACACGATAACTTCAAGAGGAACGTCAAAGTTATTCGAAGCAATGTTCATGGCTAGTTACAAATTTCCATCGTTCTTTGGGTAACTTGTGGATACCGTGCCAATAGAACTTTTCTTCTTCTTAAGCAAACCATTCAGAGACCCAATTTTCACTTCTTCGTACGTTTCGATGCGCAGCTCGGAAAGTGCGTGTGACATCGATTGGAACGAGTGGTAATCCGAAGTAGGAAGGTCTGGTGAGTAGGACGAGCGGGTTAATACTTTCCAAGCAAGATATTTTAACGTGTCTTTAACTGGTTTTGAAGTGTGCGGTGGTACGTAATCATGAAATAAAATTGCTCGGTCGCGTCTTGTGGCTCATTTTGGTCGTTTTACCATCAAAGCTTGGCTCAAATTGATTATTTGTTGTCGGTAGCGATCAGTATTAACGATTCGACCTGGTTTTAGAAGCACGTAATAAACCATACCTCGCGGACCCCACCAAACGCAGAGCATTGTTGATGTTTACACCTTCGGAAAATTCGACGTATGAATTTTTGAAGCTTGTCGTCGATACAACGAAATAGAATACATACCAAATCGCATATACATCGACGTATAGCAGCAACCGTTGAATAAAATTCGCATAATTCACCGACTGGCCTAACACTGTTAAAATTTGGATCCCAAACGACTTTACCACACGCCACTGCATTTATTAAATATCCTATCGAATAAGAAAAATACACGAGGATATCGTTGCGTTGAGATCGATGGGGTTTCCTCGTACTATCTACACGCCGTGACATCTTCGCCGTATGATTCGATAAGACTCTTATCCGCGTCGACAGAGGCGACAAGACACCGGCATTGCGGTCTACGACGGCGACGTTATCCGTACCGTGGATTACGGGATCGAACGAAGGTAAATTCGATGAACGACGACGAGCTTTTAACGCTCGAGCGTTTGCGTGGAAACACCGCTACGGCCAACAAACCGATCGAACGACCATATTCCCCCAGTTCCTTCCCATCGTCCGAGTATTCGATGGAGAAGGTTCTTAGGAGCACGAAGAAGTGCCAAAACGGAGATCAGAAAAGAGGGGCAGTGAGAGGCGGTAAAACTCGTCGATCGATCTACGGCGTCCGCACCGCAGTGAAAACGCGACCCATCTCTGACCAATACGGCGAGCCTGATAAACCGTGTAACACGGAAAGGAGACCCTTCGTACCTGAAACGATCTTCCAGTTGGGATCTCCTTTAAGAGAGCACGAAAGGATCTCCTGGCATTGTGCGAGGAACTACGAAGAGTGCCGCTTTCATAATCGCTCCGTCTTCCTCTACTCTTGTCCTTCGTCCCTTCCAGCAACCCTACTATCTCTAACCTCGCAACTATCCCTTTTCTCGCCCGTTCGATTTTCGCGACCCTCCTTCCAGCCTCAGGACGATCGTTTTAGATTCTTCCGATAGCCCTGTCGATCCTTTCCGCGTGCGTCGATTGATTTTAAGGGACCTTGGTCAACCATTCGTCCGCCATTCGTATTACGAATATTCGATCCTTGCCGTCCGGCTTTTCCGGAATTTAAATTATGAAATCTCCGAATAATCATCGAAAGCGAAAGAAAAAGAGAGAAAGGAAGATTCGACGAAGTTCGGAATATCGAAGAATGGATTCTACCGCGTCCCGATCGTACGAGAATACGGATATAGGTCATGCATGTTGAACGGCCGTTGCGTACGTACGCCAAATACTGGTGCAGCGATCAACGATTAAATCAAATCCTCGGATCTTGTATCGTTTTCGTCGTGTATCACTTTTCCGCCCTACGATCGATAACTTCCCGACCGCGACGTTTCTCATTTTGTTCTCCCATTTTACGTTGGATCGATTTCTTTTAACCTCGTCTCGCCTTTCCCTTCTCCTCGCGTTTTCGCTCGTTTTACTTCGGTTTCTCCCTTTTTATTTCTTCTTTTCGCCTAACTTATTCACAGATCGCCATCCTCTGTTCTCTCCTTCGGGCCCCCCACCCCACCCGTCTTCTTCTTCCCGGTACCTTCGATCGAAAGACTCCTCGAGCCTTCGACGATCCCTCGTCCGTCACCTTACGTCCACCGCGTTTCCCCGGGCTCCTCGAGCTGTTCCTCATGACCCTCTCCGTTCTCTCGTGCTCTCTTGGCAAGTTATACCCCGTAAACCGTGGCAGTTTGTTGGTCATGGTTGCGCGATCTCACGGAGGAGCAACCGAAGCGTAACGGCAGCTACCACCCTCTTACGCTCCAGCATCCGAATTCGAGGGATACCTACGTATCCGAGTAACGTTCTCGGCAAAGAACGAACGAACAATCGAACCAAGCCGCGGCAACGAAAGACGATGCGATTTTTAAGGCGATCCTTCCTTCTCCGACGCTACCGACCGAACTGCTGCTCCATTTTCCCCATTTTTTTTCTTTCTTCGATTTAGCGATTTTCGCTTTCACCGCGGATATCCATTAGGGATACTTTGGCAATTGGAAAAATTCCTCGGTTGTATCGCCTCCGTATCGATCCGTTCGACCCTTGAAACGAATTAAACGACGAGGAGTATCTTCGTTCACACGCGTACGTCCAATCGTACGTTCGTACCACTCGAATTTTTCTTCTTTCACTCGTTCGCGCGAAGTGACGAGCCGCACTCGAGGCGAATTCTAAGCTCCGATGGATTTTAGACAGAACTCATTAAAAATCAATCGATGTAATGAAAGCTTGGAAGGAATTTTCAATTTAAGCTCGTATCGAAATTATATCGTTGTTTTTGGTAAAAGAAGAAGGAAAAGATCAAGCCCGAATACGTATCGGATGAAATTACGACCATTGTCCGTGGAAAGCTCGCTTGAATCTCCAGAAAACGAGATTCGGAGAATATTAGAATTTGATAAATCGATCTAATGCGAAGGTTTTGCACGACAGTTGCTCGCGTACGTTAGTTATCGTAAGCGCGTCACTAGAGACTGACTTTCTAACCGCTTCGACGCGTCGATAACGGATTTGGAGGAAGGATCGTTCAGCTTAGACGATTTTAAACGTTAGGAAAGTTGGTTCGCGCGTACGCACGCGTGTCTGAGTTAAAAATGACGCGGATAACCGCGTTGTTGCAGGGCAGGGCAACGGAGACAGGAGAAGCGGTAATATTCGTCTTCGTACGTAACTACCGAGCTCTCGCGTAACGGTGCACTCGCTGAATCGTATATTCGGTTGCGGTCGACACGTTTCGAGCCAGGAGAGGAAGAAAAGCCGACGGGTGTCGCGGAACGAGAAACGCCACGAGGAGGCACGAAACGTTGCGGTAGGAGAGGTACGAGAGCGCAATGGGAAGAGACGAGTCGAGTGCTGGGCAGGAGGAAGGGTTGAACAGGAGGACGAAAAGGAGGAGAAGGAGAAATGGGAAGAGGGCGACGGACCGTCGGGGCAAATGGAAAATCAGAGACGAGAGCGGAGGACAAAGAGAGGAAGAAACGGTAGAGAGCAACCGGAGTAGAATCGAGCGAGAGAGAGAAAGAGAGAGAGAGTAAGGAGCGTACAAAGAGAAAGAGAAAGCGGAGCGACGTAGCGAGATACGAAGAGGAGAAAGGAAAGGAGAAATCAGGAACGAAACGACCGAGACAGTGTCGCATTTGAACAAGAATGAGAGAAAGAGAGAGAGAGACTTAAGGAGGAAAAGAGAGGGGAGAGAATTAAGGCTCGCCCTTCCGTTCTCCTTTGGTAAATTTATAGGTCGTACGGTGCAGCCGGAACGGCTATATTTCGGGGTAACGCATCGACCGCGACGGGGACCGCGTTTTGCGAATGTAATGGCGGAAAATAAATGTCCCGTTTCGGGAATAGACGTTAATCCGCGTTTTAGGAGGGTAGCTTCTCGTAGGTCCGTCTGTCTGCCTGTTGGTCGGTCGATCGGTCGGTCGTTCGATCCGTCGCTCGACATTGTTGTTCAACGCGTTCTCTCTGTCCCTGTGTTCACCAATTAAAATGGGCGGTGCGAACGATCGGTGCAAACCGCTTTGACACGTTCAACGACCGCGTATACGCATTGGCCTTCTCCTTGTCTCTCATGTTCTCTCACACCTTGTCACCTCACTTTCTCACCCCTCTCTCTCTCTCTCTCTCTCTCTCTCTCTTCTTCATCCATCTTAACTACCTCAGGGCTGCGAGGGTTAAACGTGTCTATTGTAAATCTATTCATAATGTCTTACCTATCTCTACCACCCTGAATAATTTTGTGAAAATTTAAAGAGATACTCTGGAAGAAAATATTGAACTTTAAGAGGCAAAATTGCATATAGCGCGTGTCTTTTTATTAGTTTTCAAAAAAAGATAATAGGACAGATAGTTGGACACCGTTACGTCTCTCTTGAACGAATACTCGACAACATTGTTTTTGTCCAAATAATCCTTTCGGAATTTGTCGATAACCGCGATGTATTTCGCGGCTTTATCGAGTAAAAATCCTGAAAAAAAGGAAGAAGAAAATACGCGGAGGAAAAGAATCTCAAGAACGAAGCACGATCCAACTTCGGTGATTATTTAAATCGATCTATCGATTCGAGAGCGACAAACGGCGAGCGAAACCAAAAAGGGACGAGTGTGAAACGCTCTCGAGGAAACGAGATCGAAGAGAAAACGCATCGGTCGAAAAAAAATCGTCGACTTTCGATGGATTCGTTGAAATTTTGACGATGGCTCGTCCATCCGTCGACGAAGCTCCGTTGGCGATTGTCACTCGCACAATATCGAATGGATGGTCCGTTCGATGCGATCGTAAACAAGCTAACGAGGGAACTAAACGGACTCGCGACTACGTGCAAATTACAAGCAAGTCGAAAGTTGGCCGTACTACGAAAGGAAGTACGTGGAGCGATGGAAACTTACGACGAAACCGCACGCACGTCCCACGATACGCGTCTTCTACGTCGCGGCGAATAAAATTCGATTACGCAAAAGCGGATAGAATCGGTCGGTCGGTGTTCGCCCTTCCAACGAAACATTACGGTCTAGTAGCGTTAACGTTAACGCCGCGCACCGTTGCGGTTACCAATGCCATGTAAATTAGCGGTTTCCACGATCGCATTGTCGATCATCGTACCGTCCGCTACTCTTTGGCTTTTGCTTTGCGCGTACCGAACCTCGTTACGGCGTAACTGCTTTTCCTTCGGTCTATTCGCGGTACGGTCGAATCGCGCTTTCCTCGTAGGTCTCCGTGTACCTTTTGCGGCGGAAACGCGGCGCGACGTCGTCCTACGAAGGTCCGCGCGAACTTTGCCGTACGTCGAAGACGAGGGCAACTACGGAGTCGATTTTTTACTTTTTTCGACCTTT
>JAITYT010000974.1:10987-25166 GCA_025433975.1 Liostenogaster flavolineata | reverse complement strand
TCTCTCTCTCTCTCTCTCTCTCTCTCTCTCTCGAGTGAAACAATTCGTCGCTATTACGTGCTCGTTTGCGTAGGAACGCGAGTAATTAGTCACGTTGGCGCAGAGTCAACGTTAGCCCCGTTAAAGTTCTTTATAATACTTGACTCGTGGATATTCGCTCCGTACCTTTTAAATTGGTGCGGGAGAACGCGCACGAATCGCGTCGGAGCGTAGCGTTTCGACCTTTCCTACCAATCCGCCATTCGCGATGGACGATTTTTTTCTTCGACGATGGTCCTCGACGCCTAATACCGCTCCGTTATGTCTATGAAAACGTATCGCGCTGGATGGAGGAAATGTAGGGCGAAGGGACCCTCCATCGTAGAAGGTATAACCGTGGCTCGCTTCGAGAGGACATTTTTCCCTGGATCTTAACAATGCGGCGTCATTACGATGAAATTTATCAAGCTGGACGAACGATCGGTCGCCTGGCCACGGTCAGTGGTTCGCAAACATTTCGTTTGTGAAAAGCTGGAGTTTATCTCGAACGCGAATTAAACGCTCCTACAAGGTAGGAGAGTTGCGGCATACCGAACGTCTCGAACTTAAGGAACAACCGTAAATTTATAAGATCGGAGAAGGCGTTCGACCCGCGAAACTTTGCTCCATTCGTACCCGCTCGGAATGCTCTCGCGATCCCGGTACCGCGAGTTGCTCGCCGCATTCATCTCGCGCTTTTAGTAACGTATGATCGATCGAGCTGGCCGGTCAGTCTGCGGCGGCGGTGGCGGCGGTGGCGGCAGCAGCTTCGACGCCGCCGGTCGTTGCCCAGAACCCGAGGAAAGTCACGGAAGAAGGACGAACTGGAGAATCTTCGCTCGGCCGTGATAATTTCGCGAGTTTACGATCACTCGTTATTCCACGATTACTTCGATGGTTTTCGATCTCCGGGCCGCCTCGGCCGCGTTCGCGGAATTTCAATCCACACGCGTGCTTTGTTTTCCGATTCGATCGGCGTCCCTCGAAACTCGCTGCATCGCGACGATTCGTCGAAAGTTTCGAGTTCTCGAATTTGGGAGAAGGAATACCGCGTCGCTTGGAGTCGATCGCGGTATTCGTCTCGTGTTTTCCGATTCGTATGATCGATCGGCGCATACCTCGCAGACGCGCTGGAAAAAAGAATGGAAGAAGTGGCAAACGGAAGGCGTCGTTGTTCCTCCGATCGCGATGCAACGAAAGGATGAAAAAGACGGTGCAATCGGTCGCCCTTTCTCGATACGATCGACGTGATCGCGCGTGTACGTGGACGAGAAAGGAACATAGGAAGGATATTTGATTGCTTGTAATTTTGTTTTCTCCCATTACGCGAAAGTCAAGGTGGTACATGCTAGCATCGAAACGATCGATCGGAATCGTAACTTCGACCAGTGGATTCGTCTGGAATCGTCGACACAACGTACGGAATTTAGTATAAATAGATTTAAATAAATGATTCTAATAAAACGAATATAGTTGGATATTTAATCAACGTAACGATAAGTGTTCGTGTGAATTATCTTACGATTAAGACTGCGCGTGTTCGATACGGAGCCATCGATCTTTATTTACGTCTCTGTAAATAATGTTATCTTTTGCTTTACAGTTTTAAGGTTAATCGTACCATCTTCGTAAATATTGTATATTGCGCTGATACTAATAAAAGCATTGTAAAAGAGAAACTTAGGGAATGTACTCTGCTATGTCAACAGCGGTTGTTTCCAAGTACTGACAATCATGTATAAAATTTAGTACGTGGCAATTCGTACGAGAGTGTAAGAAACATTTTTTTTCCATTCTAAAATTGCCGAATTACGTGTCAGATTTGCACCAATTGTGCATGTTATGGCAAACATGTTTTATCTCGAATGATTCGTGAAACACGATTTAATAGATCCAAAAGTGGTGATTTCGAGCTCGGTAACAAAGAACGTGGAAAACCACCGGAAAATGTGAATTTGGTGGGATCGGGAAGACGTGGTTTATTACGAACTATTGAAACCTACCGAAACGGTTATTGCTGATCGCTATCGACGACAATTAATCGATGTCAACCACGCATTGATCGAAAAACGACCAGAATGGATCAGAACGCACGGTAAAGTAATTTTGCTGCACGACTATGCTAGGCCACGTGTTGCAAAACCAGCCTAAGATACGTCGAGAGCACTCGTCTGCATCAGATTATCACACTTTTCGATCGATGGCACACGCGCTTACTCAACAGCGCTTTCTCGATTTCGAAGAAATCAAAAAATGATTCGATGAATGAATGTGATCAAAACCTGAAGTTTCTTCGTGACAGCATTCACGAGTTACCAAGAAATTGGGGAAATGCTGTAGCAAACGATGTCAATTAGATGCATTCGATGAATTGTATTTAACCATTTTTCTAAAATAAAAAATTAATTTCCAATATAAAAATGGAAATTTCATTCGGACACACCTATCGACACGTTGAGTGTCACGTGAGTCGTCGGTGACCGACGCTGAACTTTCCGTTGAGATCGCGTCGGTCACCGGTGACTGACAGTAGCACTTCTAAACAGCTAGCGCGGCCTGACAGGAATTTCCACGTACTCAACGCGTTAATATAAAAATATATCGCGTGATCGAGTGGCGTGCCATCTTCTCGGCTTCGACCAGTACGTGAACGCGTACGTACGATAATTCGGTGGGTAGTTGATTTCGGCGAATCATCGATGCTTTTAGATACTAGCATACCTGCGTATGTACGTACTTGCGGACGGGTCAATGTTTGCCTTCCATCGTGTTGACCGACAAAGGCGAGAGATGCGTTAATGCTTAATCCGTTGATCAATGGCGAACACGGCGTAACGACGATTGATCAACGGAAGTGGAGCGGTTCGGGGAAGCGTTAGATCGTCGCTGTTGCTACCTTTGTAGC
Source organism: Liostenogaster flavolineata (assembly GCA_025433975.1). Lineage (NCBI taxonomy): Eukaryota > Metazoa > Arthropoda > Insecta > Hymenoptera > Vespidae > Liostenogaster > Liostenogaster flavolineata. The sequence continues at coordinate 22,243 of JAITYT010000974.1, read as the reverse complement.
GGCGTGCATCGCGATGTCGGTCGGCCCGGATTAATCGCCGTCCTTCCGATTGCAGATCGCTTTGCTTTCTGAGAATCTTTTCATTCGTTGCTCGTAGCTAAGCGACGAATCAGGCGTGTACTGGTGGGCCGGTATTTCGATGTTATCGCTTCGTTGCTTCGTTGTCACGTCGCGCTTTAACGTATTTTTCGTTCGTTCGGATTAATTCCGTTTGAAGCGTACGTCGATGCGTTCGGTCATGAAATTAGAATTAAATTGTAATGCCACGAGAGAAAGGGTAGCGACGCGTGCAAAGGAATTCGTTACGAAGTATATTTCCAAGAGTGCAGTCGAGTACATCGCGTATTTTTGCTTTGAAAGATGAACACAAAGGTTAAAATAGAAATGTGTTTGTGGAACGATTGAAAATCCGACGTGTAATAAAGATATGTAACGCACGCATAAACCTTAGGTGTACGTGTTTACACAGAATTCAGCGTGGTTAAAATATCGTTCGTTCGTCTCTCCGTTAACAGACACGATGGTTAACTTTACTTCTTCGATTCATTTATTTTAGGATCAAATATCGGTAAAAGAGTGGATGTGGATTTAAAGATCTTTGGCGATTTATCCAACAGGAAAAGATACTCGATGGTAAAACCAATGGATTTAACTTAATTTCTTTTTCACGACGCGAGGATTCAAGCAGTTGCTTCTCGATTAATAATTCAAACCCACGTCGTTAAGAGTTAACGTCACGTACAGAAAATACTTTTCTCGAGTACGAGGCAAACTATCGACGTCACTCCGATGGCTGCTTCTAGTCGTAGGACGATAGACGTGTTCGTTTAATAAATTTCGTAGTTAGCGCCAAGTGGACTTAGAAAGTTCGGTTGTGTTCTCTAGCAGGTGTATCATAATCGCCGTACCCCTTGACGTTCTTCGAAACTCACCCTTAATAGGAAATTAGTACGGAGAAATGCGGCACGACCAGTGCAATACGCGATGATCGATCGTCTCTTCGAAATTAAGAAGTCGTGTATTCTCTTTTATTCGATTTTCGAAATTTACGAAAGAACGTACAGTAGATTTCGTACTCTGTTGTCGTTTCTACTTAGATACAGCCGATAAATTTGATATGCAATTAAATTACTCCTCCAAGTACACGAAATGCGGGTTTCCTTTGAAGCTGACTGCCGTGCGAGTCAATTCGAAGATGCGATTTAAAGGTTCGCCTTGAATCGATGAGAAACGACTTGTTCGTTTACGTCAAAACGAAGTTTCCTTCGGAGATTCATCGAATCGCACTACGAAGAATAGAAGCATCGAATTGTCGTAGATCTCCAAGGTCGTGATTCGTGCCTAAAGTTCTAAAATTTGGAATAAAGCGAATAAAAGCGACGCTTTTGTTAATCGCGTAATATTTTCGTCGCCGTTTTACGAGCGTCATTGGACAACGCGGTAGGTGAAGCGTCCGACTGTTCGTCGTATTTTCGTGTCGAACCGTAAGGAAAGGTACGGACGTTCGATAAAATTAGCGAGAAGATAAGAGGCGGTTATTGCGTTTCTAGACGAGGCGTCGTGAGATTGTGGATGACGCGTCGATGGGGGAGGAACCACTAAAGGAAGCGTCGCGCGGCTTTCATGGACCGAACGTAAAGTAAAGTCGTGCGAAAACAGCTGGCTCGTTATCGTGTTAAACAAAATCCCAAGCGTAAGCGAGCGTGCTCGTAAATTATAAGGGGAGACCGTTTTATAACTGTCGTTGCGTAATACGAAAGCGCGTTGACGATGGTTTCCATACTACGAGTTTATGACAATATCGACCGAAGCTGTATTCCCGTTTTCCCGTTTCGAGCCATCGTATATTCGCGTCACTTTGAATTTGTTTCGCCGAAATTTTGTCCGTTGTTTTTCCCCGACGTGAAATTCGTGTCCGACAGTGGATACGTCCCGTCAATTTAATGCAAAACTCGCATAAACCGTCAAAACGCCGCGAGAAAGATTAGATTTTAAATAGAAATAAATAGGAAACGTATTTTCCATCTAGATTAACGCTTAAGTTTCGACGCGGTACGTTCCTCTAGCACCAAGAAGTCTCTAATTTCCCATTACGGAATAAAGCTGCGATAAAGGACGGATTTAAAATTTGATTTAAGTCAACGATATGAACATAGAACTCGCGTACAATTATTACGATAGAATAATTTTTTAATAAAATCATCCAAGCATCATGGACTTTTCATCGAGTATCGAATATCGATTAGTAAAACGACGGATGAGTGCAATTCGCTGAAGAGCCACGGGAAAATTCAATTAGCGTGATTTCCAACGATCTAAAAAAAGAAACGACTCGATCCTTCGTCGATCTTCCGTATAGTTAAATGCCGAACGCGCCTTAGCTCTCAAGAAAAACTTTAAATCGTTCCTTCGCGAAGAAATATGTACCTCCGCGAACCGTATTTCGTCCCTGAGCGGGAAGTTCTCGCGACATGGCACGCTATCTCGTTAAGGATAATTTTAAAGTTCGCCTTCGTTGTAAAATCTTAAATTACGATGACCCGGGCATCGACGCGGCGAAACGTAGAATAAGAGAGCGTCGCTGTCGTCGATGCCAAGGGAACGAGCGACCCTTCTCACGCACGTTTCCTTTCCCTTGGTTGCGCGATACGGCGGAAGTAGGTGGCCTAAATACGAACCGATCGAGTAATGCGAACCGTGGCAATTTCTGCGATGGCAAAACGATGCGACTTAGCGAAATTAATTTCTCGAAACAGCCACGGAGGAAGTGACGCTGCACGGAACGAAGCGCATCGAAAATCGTCTTGTTTAAGCTCGTACTTGTTGCTTATGAAGCTCCATCGAGTTGGAAGCTTTGCGATCCCGAGCTGCCTGACCGCGAATCACGAATGATCATTGCGAAAGGATCTTCATATGCTGCGTAATATCGTGGAATATCGAGGGAGAGAGAGAGAGAGAGAGAGAGAGAGAGAGAGAGAGAGCTGAAATTTATCTCAAAATGTGTCAATGCTTTTACGCGTGTAGTTATATAATCCAGTTCGTTCTTTTTCGCGTCATTCGGGCTTTTCTCCCTTCTCTCGCCATATTAGCATTACATTAGATGTCGGTGCTAATCGATTTTACGTAATTCTTTTTCAAAAAGCAAAAGCTACTTCGTACGCGCGCAACGTCGTCTTACCGATACTTGTTTCGATCATCGAACTTTTTCATCGCTTCGGCATCGGAGTTAATATCAATCGCAAATTCGCGTATTTCATCATCTCGATAAAAGCGTAAGTAGAGAAACCGTCAAACTACGAACATTCTCGCAAGCTACGAGCTAGCGAGTCAAGGACAACACGATAATCCAAATGTAAGGGTGGTGTCCTGCGCGAATGTTCGTTAGCAGTGAGTTTTAAAAGCGGGAATACGGTAGGTAAACCGCGCGTACGTAATCCTGCGAGTTCTTCTTTCCGGCCTTCCATAAAAATAGCACCGGTTGCTCGGGTTGCGGAGGTACTACCGGTACTCTTGCCACGCCGTACCCCATGGTCGAGGCGCCGACGTGGCTCGCTATCGTACAGATTACAAGCTCGAAGTTTCACGTGGCCATGACGGGGCGCTTTAACGCCTGCCAACTTTTAAATCGAGTTTGCGCTCAATTACCTACTATTTTAGCGAATCGTTTGGACAAAGCTTTAATCGAATTCCCGACAAACGAATCTAACTTTTACTTACAAAGGGCGCGGTCGCGAGAGGGAGGGAGGGGGGAGAGAAAGGGCGCTCGCGAGTAACAGGGAGCAACGCCGAAGAACGAGGAGAGCCACGAGGCTTAAGGCGTTCTAAGTCTCACCTGTTGACGCCACCGTCACTCCAGCCGTCGAGGGCCGCGGCTTTTACGCGGTTCCCCCTTATGGCGTTCCCAGCTTGTCGACCATCGAAAGAACGCCCCACGGGAGGAGAAGGGATCCTCTCTCACACGGTCTCGCCGACGAGCGCGGGACGAGACGCTCCCCTGCCACGAATTTCTCCTCGATTGGAAACATTTGGCAAACTTGGTCCTCCCGAATCGAGTTTTTCGTCCCCCGGGTTTGGATATCCCTCGAGATCGACCGATGATGACTCGTCAATTCGAGCGCATTTGTTTTTTAATCGCGTGACGCGCGGTAAACGTCGCGATCGGACGCGATACGTTAGAACGCTCCTCGGCATTCTTATTGGCAGCGGCGAGCGTCGCGGCCGTCTGCACGTGCTTAATGAAAACCGTTCCGTAAGGAACGAGACGGTTCGATGTGGTAGTCTGTGCGCGCAACGACGAGCGAGAGATAGACCTGGAGCTAAAGGCAGACAGAGAAAGAGAGAAAGAGAGAGAGCGAGGGGGGAGCATTGCCAAAGAAAAAGGATCGAGCGAGAAAGAAGTAGTCGCGGTCAGTCGATGCCAGACGCAAGGAGAGAGACGAGAGCAGCGAGGGGCAAGGAAAAGAGCGATGGTGGAGAGGAGCCAGAGGCCAGAGGGTGAAATTAAAGACAAAGGACGGTCGGGATTGTAAGAGCTCGTGCGGTGGCACGCGTCCACAAGAATCGTCCAACTAAGGAGCTTTACCGTGTAGCCAGATGGCGATGAGGCCACGAGGAAGAGAGGGGAGGGGTCGATAATGGCCATGCCCGTCTTATCCACTCTTGCCTGTCTCTCTCTCTCTCTCACGGTTACGCGCTCCAAAGAAGCCTTTTGGGCACTCCATCGCGCACTCGGTTATTCGTTCGCTCTCACGCACACCTCTCGTTCCTCCATTCTCGTTTCCCTCCATTTCGGTGTCTTCGTTTCTCTTTCGGGGCAGTTTCTCTCACCGTAGCGCGGCATTCGAACATCCCCGGCAACGGTACCGGGCAATAGTATTACTACCACTCGCAAAGGCTACTACCACCACTATAACCAGGTCGTCCACGTTAGCACCAATACCACTACCATCAGCGCCAGTGACATCGACGCTATCACCACCACCAGCACTAATATCAGCAGCACATCGACATGGACGCTACTACCACTTTATTGCCGTCAGCACGATCAACGGCAGTGGCACGATCAGCGCCAGCGCCGGCACCGGCAGGCAGCATCGTCGTCACCGTCGCCACCTCCGCCGACTCGCGAGCCCTCTTGCTCGTAGCTAGCTCTACCCCCGCCCCTTTCGAGAGCCAAAATGGCAATCCCCGTAAGCGGGGAAGTTCATTTCGGATTTTACGTCCGTCAGGAGTGTGTTCCTCCACTCGTGCCGTGGATTTAGCGCAGTTACCCCGGACTGATAAAGCCACTCAACTCCCTTCGCTTTGGACCACCGCGGAAGTCATGCTAGCCGGCTACTCGTTCGTTTCTATATTCCATTTTCGAGTTCGTCGTCGGTTCGACTTTCTCGTCGCTCTGAAATTCGTTCTGATTCAGCCGAGTCTGAATCGAACGAGAAAATTTGAAGGAGACGACTGCAGTTGGAAAAAAGAGAAAATTATGCTCGGTCGAATGCGACGGTACTTCTTGCGCCGTCGTGTACGAAAAATGGGAAATCATCGAGCGATTCGCTTCGAAGTTTCAGTCAAGATACACTGTACGTAGCTTTTCGAATTAGCGAGTTTACCGTCTGGTAATGGTCGGTGGTTTTTTTTTCTCTTTCTTCCCTCTCCTATTTCTCTCTACTTGCAACCGTGCTCCGAGAAACGTCTTTTAGAGCGCTTTAATTCGCTGCATTATCCCTTCTTATCGATCGGCTCTTCGTGATCCTCCTTTCGTCGATTTAGTTCAAATAAATAAGCGAATCGATTAGCGTCGATGAAGAGATTCTTCTTGTCATTGAACGACAATGCGCGATTTCGATCCGTAACGCGGAACGCATGGTCTTTTCGCGTTCCATTAACGATGAAATTACATTGATGAAATCGAGGCATTAGGATATTGCTAGGTATCCTCCGCTGGTGCGTATGCCTATTGTCGGTCGGTAGCTAAACAGAATTACGAGGTTCGGTATGGCCCTTTACGCTGCATATCTATTATACGTACTATCGCATGCGTTGAAGCATGGCCATTCTATAAATCGGATCCTCTTTATAGTCAGGAAATTATCCGCTTCTTTAGAAATGTACTTGTTTGAATGTAGTTACGATTAGAAATAACTCTTTGAACGTTATTATTCGATATCTTGCGTTGTCAGCCAACTGATCGACTTATCGACTAAACGCTGATGAGATTTGCCTGACGTTGCCAATGGTCTGTTTACACGTTGAAGTGCAAAACAGTAAGAACAGTAAGTAACGAAAACGATTAGAGAATTTCAGACGCTCTTTATGATTTTGCAAGAATACGAGTGCATTTTTCTCTTAATTCTTGTCACTTCGGCACCCTCTGAATGGAAAGAGTCGAAAACAAATATTCTTTCGAGATGCTAATAGACGCATTTTGCAAGTGGGCGAGGTTTTTCGTAACGAAAGAATTAAGATTCACTTCGGTGTATGTATTCTTCCTCTTTGGAAAATCCATTTCGCATCAACTTTTATCTCGAAGAAAATTCCAGTAGATGTAATAAAATGTAATATACATTGGTTTCACGATATGTTGAGTGTTCGCATTATAAGTTACCTCTGCAGTACATACTTGGAAATTACTGCACAATTAAGTATATCTATGTCATCAGTGCGACATTCAACTTAACGCTAAAACTGTCGGCACCAGGCATAAGTTTCTACGCGAAACACGCGGCATGCGAAGCGTTAAAATAGGTCGAACCACTGCGAATTTCCTCAGCGCATTCGTTCCATTAATAGCAAAATTAAACGCTTTTTATTGTCGCGTAAGATATGCGATAAAATAACCGTCATTCATTATCGGTATTTCTATTTATCAAGATATTACCTAAAATGAAAAAGTATTATAAACATTTACGTCGCAGTGCTAGTCAACGCTTCCTATTCAATCTGAATCATCGCGGAATCATGACGTTACGTCTCGTATTCGGATTGAATAGCGTAATAAAAAATACGCGACCGCCTCGTGTACCGCGCCTTTTATATTTTGCTATTGCCTTTCCTGACCGCTACAATGTGTAGAAATACATCGCGATAGCACAGATAGATAATATCATGCATACGTACATACATACATACATACAGACATGCATACATATATATGTACGTATATACATACGTATAGCGTGCCCCGGTTGCGTGGCTCACTCTGCATATTTAGTACTCGATTGCGCTTGATAAAATTCGGCATCGAGTGGTCGTAAATCCTGTGACAGTTCTCGCGCATACGCGTGCTACCCATTATGAATACTACAGCGTATGAATTATATTACTGCTATACGGATCTTGGATAGATTTGTATTTCTATGTAAATATGCTCTCTGTAACGAATCTTTATTCTATAAAAAGGTCGCGCGATTACCGTCATTTTTTCTCCAAGTAATCGTAAATAAGTGTAATCGATGTTAATGAGTGCGTAGACTTCTACGCGTACTCTAATAGTATTCATTTAGTCACCTATTGCATACGAAGCTAACTTTTTTACAGCTTCGAGATTTTTTTCAGAATTATAACATTACATTTTTCAGGGAACAAGTAGGTATTATTATGTATACTGCAGGACTTCGTAAAAAATGTATTTAAACTAAAGAAAAAAAATGAAATCACTTCCCGAACAACTTAATATTTTTTTTTTCGCTATAAGCGTACGGTCGAATTTAAATTCTTTGTTTTCACGCGATATTCGTAACACGTTGTAGCTAACTTTTTAAATTTCTAAAGGGAGAATTCTTAAAATTAGTGAGTATTACATATTAATTTATAAGATAGTGTACAGTATTAATATCACGTATGTCATGTCTCAGATCTGGAAACTCCTCCAAATGTTTAAAAAATTCAGAAATCAACCGATTTTTGTTATGCGTATGTACGCGCGAAGAACTATGAATAAAAATTATTGCAGTATTTTTATTTTTTTCCTGTGTAATTGCATTTAGATACTTTTGAGTAGATCCAAATGATTAAAAAGTGTAAATGAAGAACGATTCCAAGAGTTCCAATGTGAAATTCCATAAAAAACTGTTTTATCTGCAAATGAATTTATAAAACTGGTTGTGATTTTCAGATGACATTTATAATGTTATTCAAAAACCATCGGAACTGTATAAATTTGTACGCGTAGGCAGCCGTCAATTTACTTTTCTACGAGCGACTTTCTGATTCGCCATTTTCTTGATATTTCGTAATGAGAAATCATGCTCTTTTATTGTTAGAATTTTAAAAAAATCCAATAACGTATTTATCGTGTTAAAATCGGGCTATACCGAAATGCGTGCATTTGCGAATATTCTTTCTCTGGGTATATTTTTGTCGAATGAATATTAATACATAAAAGGCCACAGAATAATTTTGTTTTCTTTTATTAATTTCGAATAGTTCGTCGTATCGAACAGATCACTTTAATTCGGATACATCCCCAACTTAAAATTCGTTCGAATTATGGTCGTTCTAATCTTTTAAAAAATGTGTTCATTGCAATAATATCAAAGTCATAATAATTGCTACACAATATTGAATAATATTTGAAGAAAGCCGTGTCATTTGTAAAGCACATCTTTTAGTAAGTCCTAATAGAGCGAGTCGAAATCTCAAAGTGTATACAGTTATATATAATAAATTTAATTAAATCACTTTTTTTAAATCCTCAAAAATGAATAACGACACGATGTTATTCTGTTACTTATTTTCTTACTTCTTTATTACTGTTATTTATTTTCAAACATGCCGTAATGTCTTCTGGAAAAACCTCTTTATTTTTCATGCACGAGAATAACTATAGAAAAATATTATCGAGTCAACAGACGAGATTCCGCTGTCGTTCGGTAAACAACGACCGCTGATTAACGCCGCGTGTAGTAAACACATCGCGTAGAATAACGATAATTTGCAACTGGCTGAGCTCTGGCATTTCGTTCTGAAATTTTTCTGTACGAAACTAGGCAAGCTTGGCGGCAACGTAGAATGAAATATGTAAATGCAAGCGCATCGAAATTCGATCGTTCGAGGCGATAGTGGCGAATGCCCATCTATTCACGTATATCGTCATACCCAAAAAAAGATCTTAAAACACGTAACATACAAGCGCAAAGTACGATGGTTTGCACGCGCTTCGAAGCGACTGAAAAATATTCTGATTTTTGCGACTATTTTTTTAATTCTCTCTATTTTGTACTGATTAGCCATCCGTCTCGTACGTCTCGTTTTATAAGTTAAAAAATATTGTTCGTTCGCGTTTCATTCGGCACGATGAAAAGAATCCTTTTCTTTTTCTTTTTATTACCATTCACGATCTTTTTCACGTGACGCAAAGATTTAACCAGACTCGGTTCTCTTTCATCCACCGAGTCGCCTCCGTACGTCATCTCGTTAACGTAACGACTGGTTTTTGCCAGTTTTTCAACGAATGCGTACTCATCCTACGTACGTACATACGCATGTGCACGTGGAAGGAACGAAGTCCGGCGCGTACGTGTATAAACCGCGTTACTCGGTGAGACGAACGGAGTGGCGCCAAGCAGATACGTATGTTTTCGCGCGTCTAATATGAAAACACACCGCTGCTTTCTTCATAGCGTCGCTCCCGTTATCTACGGACTAACAGACCATGCTAAAACCAGCTTGTGCGTGTTTCCTGTAACGCGCATTTAAATGCATTCGTTTGAGACTGAAGCGCGCCGAGTTCCAGCTGGATCGCCGCAAAATATAGAGCTCTCACGGAGCTGGATGCGAATTCGAAAACGAAGCGACGCTACGTCGACGAAAAGTAGAGAAAGAACAAGGGATTACGTACGGACGCGCGATCAAACCTATCCCTTTCCTTCGCATTCTAAAAGACCATCGAATTCTACTTTTCTAATATGAATGTTGATTCGCGATCGCCACGGATGCTGTCGATTTTCGTGCGCTTATGCGCTGCTGTATCCATAAAGAAAAGAATTACGCGAGATCTCGTTCGGAAAGTGGAGTAATAGGTAGCCGTCAGTGTTGATCTTCCTTCTATTCGTTCATTCGATATCTTGTACGTTTCGCGTGGAATTGAATTTCATTTTCTGAAACTGGTGCCGTGAGTTTGTCCGCGTGAAAGAATATTCGTTCGGAGTGTAACGTTGTTGCATGGATATACTCCACACGCTTTCCCAGCCTCGAATAATACTCAAATAAGTTTGAAAAAGTTCCCGGCCGTTTTCACGGCCTGGATCGTTTAGTTCTCGTCGAATTTAAGTAAACGCTCCAAACGAGGTCGTAGCAGTTGCATCGTCGAATCATCGAACGAAAGAACGGAATTTACGCTTTTTTCTTCGAAGGGATGTTCGTCCCTTTTTTTTCGTCATTGCTTCATCGATTATTTCTGCTTTCGTTCTTTTTATCGCGTACGACCCAAACGCGTTTGAGGTACTCTTGTCTACCGATGATAGCCGAAGGTCGTTAAATTCGATGAATTATACGCGTTATGCAAGAGAGATTACGATTTCTTACTTTTCCGAGCGAAAGAAGTTGGTTAATTATGAGCTCGTCTATAATAGTTACCTGCAACGATATGTCGTAATTTATTCGTAGACAAGGTGCGTTAACGCGCTCTGATGACGCAATAAAAGCGTGAAATATCGATGAAACGTTTTGTTACGCTCTCGTGGCACATTCTCCATGCGTTCATAGTTAACAGTCCACTCGGAAGGTGACGACGCGTATCAAAAATATAAAATCAATTAGCGAAGAACGTTTTACGGAACGAGTCGTAGTCGACGACATGGAGGTTAAGCTAATTTCCGTTTCCGAGAGAAATAAAGAAAATAAGAGAAGAGAGGTGCAATATTATGCGATAATTCATAAGTATCTGACCAACGTAATTATTGAACGAATCGGCGCCACCTGACGTTCAATGAAATCCAGCGCAACTCTTAATTAACCCGAATTCACGCTCGTAACCGATGTCGAAATCTAATTTCTATGGCATCGTTGCCGCTACCACCGTCACCACTATCACCACCATTTGATCGTATTGGTTAAATTAGATAGCAAAGTCATCCGATACAAATTCTATATGGTAGTATACCGACGAAAATCGATCGAAGTGTTAGAACGACGAAGACGACGACGACCGTTAGATTTATCCTTCCCTAAAGCGTTTCTGGAGCTGCGTTGATATGTCAATGATTTAAGGTTTCAAGTTTAATGAGAATAGCTATAAATTCGTACGGGTACGTAGATATC
>JAITYT010000952.1:73285-91486 GCA_025433975.1 Liostenogaster flavolineata | reverse complement strand
TATATATATATATATATATAATGCCTTTTTTCTTCCACTTTCATATTTCCTTTGCGTTATTCTTCGTCGAAATACGTTTATCAAATTAAAAGCTCTTTAAAGATTTCAATATACGAAAAGGTAAACAACTTTTTTTTGAAAAGATACCCGCAGAAGCGTGTTTTTCAATGACCATGATGTACTACTTTTTTTAGGAAAGAAAAAAGGATCAGAAGTGTTCGTACGTATTATTTGTTCATTATTTCGTTATAGATATTGCTTAGATATATACCTTGGTATATTTTGACGAAAAATGAATAAATAAATATCGAAATCGATCTATGAATGTCGCGATCGTATATCAATACTCGCGAAATATGCGACGCGTCGCATATATTAAAGGATAGAGAGATATATTGCAAAATGTCTGACAAGTTTGACGAATGATCTATCACGTTTTACGTAGTACGTCTAAAGCTTGCCCACCGAAGGTACCAGCGATCGATCCATTACTACTTGCGACAATCTCATGAACTTTCCACGAGGTAATCTCGACGAGACAATTCTATCTATATTAGCTAACCTTAATGTTTCAACGACGCGTAGGAATTTCGCTAAGTGTTCGGAGTAACATGTGTTTCGCGAAATTTTACCATATGTTATTGGAAAAACCATGCGATAAGTTCAACGACCAATGAGAAGTACCGTACATTTTATACGGATCCACGTAGCGTGCGATAAAGTGATCGCGTAATTTTTAAGTATCGTCGTTTTCTAACGAGATCTTCCTCCTTCCCGTAATAATACTTTTTGCGAATGTTGCAGTTTCCTAGATTCACGAGGATGTTCGATATGTTAATTAAGCAAATCAATTACGAACGCGTATTGAGTATTCGAAAGTCTATGGTAGATCTATTAAAACGTTAATGGACTAGCGATGTATCGATACGCACCATGATATCGTGGATTCACGTCACGATTCATTTTGTTATCGCGCAATTCACGTTCGCGCGGCTTTTCACTCATCATTCATCAATATCACGCCCTGTTAATTTAATGAAAGGCTCGAAGGTATCGAATGCTATCCAATAACATCGAAAATTAAAAAGGCGCGTAACTGATAATTACTTTTATATCGTTCGGTTGGACACGAACGATTCATTAATACGGCCGTGCTTGCGCACGGAGCGTTCCTTGATTAAAGTCACTTTACGCTGGTTAGACGGAATCGTTCACGGAATCGTTCACGGAATACAAGAGACCACTTCGAAGACCACTTCGAAGACCCATACACTGTTACGTTTTCGAACGTCCCTTATCAAACCGAAGGAATCGACATATCTCCTTTATGGCTGTATACTAGGCTGTATGCGCAGACTATACTCCTCACGAGTGTTCGCGAATGGGTGTATCGAGTGGCTGGCAGAGAAGAGTCTCTCGGTATCCATCAGCTCCATTCAGGATAATATCTGAGTGCGTCTGACAGAGCGGCTTAACGCTGATATATCGAGGCATTTCTCAATGGTCTTCCTCGCTCTTAGTGAATTTTACCATGAACCACGAGCTAAGCACTATTCGGCGTAAAATAAATTAGCGAGTGCAACGCTACGTACGCGTCTCTACGTATCGCGAGGTTCGACTTTCGATACTTTTGCATCGTAACATATAAAACGAGGTATTTTTGTAAGACGATGAAAAAAGATGATCGATGTATGACAAAACGGAGGACAAATTTTTTCGATCCAACGATCGTAAGTAATTACGAACAATGACGAATTAATGTTAATCAAGGCCAGCACGTTCGTCTGGACTAATTTATGCATCGAATTGTTATCGCGATCAAAAGACGTTAATTTAACATTTAATACGTTTTCACGCGTTTTGCGCCTACCGAAAAAACAGCCGAGAGAATACGTAACATTTATCGATGGTAGAGTGCATTAGCGACGATATAAATTGTCGAAGAGGGAATCGGCGTCGAAATGTACCGTAATGCAGGCACCGCTATCGCGTGCCCCTTTCTTAATTACATAGCGTTTGTCAAAGTGTCAAGGGGAAAACGCAATAGCGCGCTATGCGAAAAGTACTGTAAGTCGAAAAATTGTGTCTATTACACGGTGGACTAATATTTGAGGGTCACAAATTTTTTTGACGTTGTACCGGGTTGGGTCGCGCAGTTTTAGCCCACATTGGCTGTGAATCACCGTAGTAGGTATAGACGAACGAACACAGTTTGCAGACTGAACGGTCGAGTTCGACGTTAACCACGGTTATAAAGTCGATTACGGCACACTTTCGTCGGTCAAACGTTTAAAATTAAAATGCAGCTCATGCAACACGCTTGAATTGCGTTAAACTCGTATCTCTGCATACCATTGCATTAATCGTCAAAATTTTGACGTCATTAGTTTCAAAATTAGATTGAAATATTGTATTAGATATTCACGAATCGATCTATCGCAGCCTTTTTTTCCAAGCGTAGAATTCTACGAAATTCCAACGAAGACTAGAATTATTACTATCATTATAAATACATGGAATAATGTATCATAGTTTTGAAAGGCGTAAAATACTCGAATAAGTAAACCTTCGAGTGTCTTCGATGATAAAGGTCGACAGACAGACTGCGCGAATCAGCGTACGAAAAATGTGACAGATTTACCTGATTTTATTTCGATAAGAATCTTAAATTGAGAGTAACCTCGTAAATGTACAGTTGATAAATTCGCAATGTTCTTTCGTAGACTACTTTAAGTTTATTGTATGAAAATCATGAGCAAAACATCGCTGGTATTAAACCTGATTATTTCTCTAACAATATTTCGTTTCCATTTGCTGTCGTCGTATTTTCGTATTTCTGCTAACATAATAACATAATACGATTTGAAAATTGTTCATTATTCATACCTGTCTGAGCGCACCTCGGAAATCGCGTTACCCTCTGCCATTCGCATTATACAATAGCTTTGTACGAATCTTTATACCATTGTTATCCACGCGTTGTATACGACTCTGAAAAAGCGCTTTTTCTTTCGTGCTTCTCCTAAAAATTCTTATTACCGAAGTTAAAACGTTGATCCACTCGATCGATAACTCATTCTCTTTTTAAATTTTGACTCGACGACTTTTATAATGACGGTCACGTATGCGTTCGTAGCCCAAATTGAATGGTCGCGCGAGAACGCATATATGCGTTCGTAGCGCTCAAAGGGTTAAGGAAGCTCACTACAGAATTAGGACGGAGTTCGAGGATTTATCAAGGATTAACTTCTGCACGCTGCAGCTGGAGGTCCCCGGGCACCTCTCGTTTACCAAGTCGACTTTCCCATCACCATCCTCAGCTGTAAGTCTTCCAACGAAGAGGAACTTTATGTGGGTTAAGTAGAATCATGGTTCGTGCCACGCTCAAAGGATTTAAAGGTCAGCCATAGCCGGTATTACGGGATTTTGAAAGAACGTATACCCACGGATACGTTTCGCTTCAATTGCTTATTGCGGCGAAATGAATTACGACGTGTAATTACGCCCGTGCGCATTTAATCGGTTCGCCCGTACCTTTCATACGATCTCCATATTTTTCCTCGAGCTCTTGTTAGAATCGGTAGAAAGCGGATCGATCGAATATTTGAAGTCCGTTTTAACGAGAATTCCATTATAACTATGTTCGACGTTTTTGAGAACAACTAATACCGCGATTAATCGCGCGCAATAAATGCGGTGACGTTAAAGTAAACGGCTAAGTAGCGACGATAATTTTGTACGTCGATGAAATAATATGATTCGAGAATGTTAGAAGTTCGGAGGAATCGCGTAATAAACATGGACCGTCGCTATCGCTTCGAGAACAAGCACTTTGTCGTAATAGCTTCTGGTCAGCATTTATGTTATGTGTTTTGCGTGCTGGCTGCACGTTGGGACATTTTATGGCGTGTATAACCATGGTAAATCTAGAAGGAAGGGAATCGAAGGGAACTCGTTCGAAGGGAGCACCTTCGAGTTCTTAGTGTTGGTGGTGCTCGACAGATTTATTGGAGCAATATCGAAAACATTAAGCCGTTGACGTATCGATGATTGTAAAATTTTAGTATCGCGAAGACGAAAACTATCTTTCTTTCGTAAACTGATGAAATATCCATATTTCTATTTTGTGCTATTTTTTAAATAAAATTAATTATTACATCTTTTTATCGTATGTGACATAAAAGACGGATTTCGTTAAGATAGAAAATCGATAAAAGCTAGAAAGTAAAGAGAGAAGAAAACTACGAAGATGATAAAACGGAATGATAAGGGAAGACGAGAGAAAACGAGAAATAGAAAAACATGGTGGTGATAAAAAAAATCGTATGACGACAAAGTCTTATGATTTCTGGAGAACCTGTCGCGCTTGTTTGACAACTGTTGGAGAGTCGGTTTTAGATGGCTCTATATAAACGTCCTGTCGAGTCGAGGATACCCATGCTATCGGGCCGACATTACTACCGCTTCGCAAACATTTGAACAAGTTTGTTTGATTAATTTAATGGTTCATTAGATTTTACGCTTCTTCGTCGTTTCTGTTCTACGAACCGCATGCGCTTTCGCACACCGATTTGCTAACCAACTTTGCGGATCCGTTAATATCTGCAACAATTCTATTACCATCGTTCGTACTACGTAATATTGATAATTTTAAAGTGATTCGTACTTTAAATTAATGCTATTAAAAAGTATTTAATATCTGTACCTTTCAATCGCGATATAAAAATTAGAAATAATTTATTTCTGAATTTACTTTTATACCGAAACTCATGCAAGAGATATAACAACTTTCGTGTTATTAGAAAAGTATTATATAAATGCAATTATATCCTTAGTTTCTGTATGCGTTTCAGATTTAATCAAGCATATATATCGTATAAGTACAGAGATGGAACACAAACGAGTAAGTGATTTGAAAATGTGACCGTATTTCGAAATTGTTTTAGAATCGCCTATGATTCAATTCCACTGTTACAAAGACCTTCGTATTTTTCCGCGTTAAAGTATTCGCAGAATTCGCCGATCCAATGTTAATGTAACTTCGTGAACTATTTTATTAAATTCGTATTCTCATTATATGTATATCACCACTCTCGTATTCCTCGACTCTGCTTCCGAAAGTTTTAAATCGTTGAGATTCACCGATATATCCCCTACTTAATGATACATCTTTTACATAGTCAGGATAGGTTGGATAGCACTTTGTGAATTCGCAACTTTGATCCCTTTGCTAAATCTTCCTGCATCGTCCTTCCTTCCACCTTTATTTTACCTACATCTGTGCGACTATCTTTTATTCTTCCTCACTGTGAAAAATGAAATATCTCAATTTTTCCGATCGCGGTACGAACAAACAATCGTGTTCGTATCAATAATTATATTAGCTCGTATCGACTGTACCTCCGTAAATCATATTTTGTAAATTATTGTGGCTTTAGGAAACTATTTGTATTATTATACCCATATATTTTCTTAAGGTAGATAGAAAACTGATAACTGAAATACGTTACCTTAAGTCGCCTTTTTGTAGCGAGATTTCTTCGAAAACGATGCGTATTCGCTCATTTAGTCTGAAACAAAGTAAATTCAAAACCTTTAGGCGATTACATACTTAATTTAACTGAATTCAGATATTATGGGTTTTATACATTAAACTTCGAACGTGATGAATTTATGCGATGCTCAGTGATTTCGACATATGCAAAAATGAACTTGAATTAAACGGAGAATACGGTAATAATACGAATGTGATAATTTTATTCTGTGGATAATAACACGGTATAATTGCATTTGCTTCATTAAATTAATAAGTAAAAACACACATCGCGTTAAATTTATGTATAACGCAACAAGATTATGTAGTGGCGCATTTATCTTGCAGCTACCGTATCGAAGCAAAATACTCGAAGGCTGTAATTAATTTCATTTATTAACGAGTCTAGCGCGAAAATTTGATAAAACCATAATATCTTGATACTTACACGAAATATGAAATTTGTATATAATGGAAAACATTGCGATTATGCGAAGTATCTAAAATATCTAATTCATTTTAAGCGTAAGAAAATTAATCCAAATTTATTTTAACCTCCGATTATTTTTAAAGCACGAGCGAATCGTTTAAACGCATAAATTCATTCGTTCGAGGTCGATGTCAAGAATCGAAAGAGCTTCCCGATAAAACAAATAATATCGTTGTCGTAAATGCAATTATCGATGTAGTTTTGGAACATGTTTTTTGCTTTTGAATGATCTATATACGTTAAAAAAAAACATGCTTACTAATTCAGTACCGATATTCGCAGTGTACATTTTATCGATCGCTCCACTAAAATTTATTCTCGTAGATTTCATTCCGTCGGAATGATCATCCAAGCTATTTTATCGAGTAATTTATCGTTGGGTTCACTCTCGTTCGAGCGCTTTCAAGTATCCAAAGCTTTGCCACGGAGATCTGACTTAAGAAAAGCAACGTTCCCGGTTCGTATCGCACCGAGAACTCGTCGTACCTTTTCCGTTCTATTCGAGCTTTTATGCGGGTGTTCCGAAAATGCTAGTTCGTGTTAAAGCAGACATAAACTTTTGGTGGCTGCGTAACAAGGAACCGAGATGAGGAACGCGGAAAGTTGCCGCGAGCTGGAAGCCAGAAAATTTCTGGTGACGAGAGGCCGCGATAGACGGATATTTCAATGGTTGATAAAGTCTACCTGGTCGCGAGAGATTATATAGAATCGAGGATTACGAGCTTTCGAAAAGCTAAACGTACAGGCATGGCTGACCATCGTCCTTTCATAGCCGATTTCATAGCTCCGTGTCGTAATCATCGCTCTCAACGTTTCGCTCTTAACGATGGTAATTAAGCTTAGAAGCTACAAGTGACCGAATGAAAACATAAAGGAAGGTTGCGTTACCGAAGGACGATTCAAAAGCCGTAACGTTAAATTTGATATTAATTAACAAAAAAAAAAAAAAGAAAATCGACATCGCACGACGGCTCGTTTAAATAATATTTCAGAATCGGGTACATCGTACGGAGTAAATCGATTCGAAAGGTGGAAGGGAAACGATGTGGTTTATCCGATGAACGGTCAGCGATGACACTTGAAATTGATGTTAATTAATCGGGGAAGGGAATTACGGATTGTCGTAAAACCCATTAGACACGCGACGTTGGATCTATGGGACTAGTGGTGAAACGGGTTCGGGGATGCATCATATATGTATTAGGTCGAGATCGGTAGTGGAAATAGGTTAGGTTACTTACCTTGCACGGAAGAGGTAAGAGCACCGGATGTTCTTCGGATAGGAGGACGGGTAGCGGGGCGAGTAGAATCGCCCGTACTGTGGCGTTAATTGCGAACTGACAAACTCGTGGTCGCACATCGTTCCTGGAATCAGCAGTCCATTCGTCTCGAACAAGCCTGGAACGAAAAGTAAAGAGCGAAGGTCAGCGGAAAATCGTAGGAGAGTAGTTCGTTCAAAGATCATTGAAAAATGAATTACCAATACATGCGTCTATCGCGTTCCTCTTGCCTTACTAACGTCGTATTTAATCGTCGGTATTAAATTAATTACAACGAACATTTCGATCGCTTTGGAATTATTTCCATCGTAAACGTAGATAATTAAAGTAGGATAATCCGACGATAAAGGAAGAAACGTGCTTCGGAAAATTATTGTCGCGAACAATGAAATACTGGTAGCGCTTCTGCGATTCGTGAAAGGGATTTATAAAAGATTTTTACGAGAGGAGAAATCCCAACGTCCGGTGATAAATTCCGCGGATCTTTGAGTCTCGATTTGATTAAACATTGTACCGAAAGACAATGTTTGCTTCGCTATTATCCTCTATTACATAATACTTACGATCGACGAAGTAATCGTTCGACGTCGAGAAAAAAAGTGTACACAGGAAGAAACTACGTAATTCCTTTCGGAGATAGGCGGCCTTTGAATGGCGTACCACCTTTGAATTTTATGATTTCTAGGGTAGGAACAGGCAATTACATTGCCGAGTCATGCGGTTCAAAATGCCCGGAATCGTTCTTTTATGTTTGAAACAAAAGCGAGAGGAAAAAGCAGTCGCTTCACAGGAACCAAAGGGAAACGGACGTCCTTTCCAACGCGCGAGAGATTCTATTCAGTGGTGAAAATTTCCACTTCCGTATCGGCGTTTTACACGAATTCGAACGAATAAAGAATTCATACTTTCACATGATCGAACGCTTTATGACAATTATAGAAACCTTATGGAACATTTTCGACGAGTCGTCGAATCGAAGTATCGAAATACTTTTTCACGGTAACGTTTGGTTTTGCTTAATTTCGAATTTTTTTGTTTTGTTTTGGCTTATAAATCATTCGAAGCGAAAATATCGCTTTATTGTATGGAAGATGGTATTTAAGTTACGATCGACTATGTAAACGCAGTTAGAAAACAACGGATATACGCGCGTATAAAAAATATCGAATTTATTTCTTGACTCGTAATACAGAGGACGCATCGAGAAAAGTAGTACGTAAAGTGAATATATCACGGATGCGAAGCGGAATAGGAAAATATTGTTTCATATCGAATATTGTTGTAAAAAGAAATGGACTGCCATGTAGAAATACACAAAAAGCGTGATCTGATTCATTTTTATGATCGAAGATAGAAAGATGTTCGCTACGAATCGAATAAAATATCTTTCCATAGAATTGGCGTTCGTGTTCGCGTCATTTTCGTCCCTATTATTTAAATACATTTTGTGTCTCTTTGCCATTTATTTCTTTTATGTGTCGTGTAAGTTTATTATAGTTTAGCGTGCGATAGTTCCATTTATCCGAAAGTGTCAAAATTCCATCGATGAGATCGCGTTGCGTGCATTTTCATTCGCCTCGCCTACAGTTTCTTTTTACATCGCAAATTATAGAGTTATAGTTCTTTCTCCTATCTACTAAATATGCATCGGTGTCACCTCTTTACATTTTTCTTGGCCTTCCTTTAATTTGATCGTTACCGTGCAAGATTACGAATCTACGCGACTAACGTTGTCGACCCGTCAGGTTACAGGAAGAAACGTTAAAGCACGTCGGCTTTTCTTATAGATCTACTAAATTAATAATTAATCGTTAAAAGGTCTTACGTTTCGATTTAACTTTTTATATTTCATCGTCTCTTGCATGATTTTATATTAGAAATCAATACAAGCACGTTATTTTGCCATGTAACTTTGACGCGATGTATTATTGATAAATATACGTACTTGTATCGCGTCCTTCGATCCGAGCGTACGATATCATCGCTTTGTTATCGTTCCTCCTTTTTTCCTCGAGGATATAATTTATTCTTGCGTACACCGTTTACCGCTATAGAAGTGTTATTTTAATTAAACGAATATAAGGTATAGGTATATGTACACGTATTTTTTATTCATTTATCATCGCGTAATTCACATATAGGAAATGGGTAAAATAATGAAACCTTCAATATTTGCAAATATAAATTTGAATTTTATTGTTTTCGCAAAATCTGCCGTGAGTTATTTGGTCGTGTCGAAAGTAAGAGTGACGTTTTACATTTTTTATCGTACGTTTTGATATTTTATCCGCGTCTCTTTCGGTAGTCGATATAAATTGTTCTTTACAGATATGCCAAAAATACGATAAAATGACGCGCACTCGCAGACGTTTTATAAATAAATAAATCTGTACAAGTAATGGTAGTTCAAGTTCGTGAATCACGTACCTAGGATGGATACATCGTACGGAAATATTGATCGAAGTAACGGTAACGCTCTATCGTTAAGAAATTTGCAGACTTCGGTGAAGTACGCTCAAATACAGATTCTATCGCAAGCTTTGATCGAGTTCACCGCTCAAATGTTTCTCTCACCGAGAGAACGAATTCGATATCTCTTCGTTACGCGTTTCGACATTACGTTGGGTAACAGCAGTCGGCGACGTTCCATCGGTCATTCGAGCATCGAAATTACGACAGTTACACGAACCTCTTTCTACGAATCGTAGCGATTCTCAAATTAATTCTTAGCATCGACGTTAACGGAAATTAAGAGCAATAAATTAGCGCGATAAAGGTACGAATCCGCCGCGTGGAAGTCATATTTCAAGCATACCCACGCCGAGACGTACTTTTCTCCTTAATACGAAGGGCAGACCTATAGGTCCATTCCCGGACGAATCTCAATTTTAGAAACGCACGTGCGAATATTAACTCGATAATCTTGGCTCCGCCATCTCCGAAGATTCATCTATCGGTCAGCCGTTATTTCCACTCGCGTCTACGATCCGAAGTTGCTACGGGCAAAGATTCCACGGTACTTCCGGAACGTTTAACACCGACGCGTACGAATCGGCGCGAACTCGAAGATGTACGCGTACTCGTATACATACATACATACATAAGATCGAACGTCGCGGCCCTTCGCAGTCTCGTAGACAGATCTCATCTGAATATTTTACGAGCGGGCGTTGCTACCGGAGGTGCCGAGTACGCGCGAGTGTCGATGCATAAAATTTCACGTCACATTCTTGGACGGTTGCACGGGATGCGGTTGTACGAAAACGTCGCGACGGAGGACGGTAGTAAGACGACGACGTCGCGGAACTGGAATCGAAAGAAATAAAAAAACGAAAGTGGCGGTAGCGGGGGGATAAGAGCAGAAGGAGGATCGGGAGAACGAGGAGACCGACGAAAAAAACAAACAAAAAAAAGTAGGAAGAAGAAGAAATAAAGAAACAGATACGGAGTCGCGTCTCGACGGGGTCGTACGCGGGTTCAAGAGTTAAGAAAGTTAGTTCGGCAGGGGAAGTCTGAGGACGCGTCTCATCGCATCGCGTTCTCAGTTTCCTACTTCGAAGTCGGGACGGTTTGGATCGCGAGTGCCAGTTGCACTGCATTTTTGCATAATCTTCGCATTCGTTTTAACGGTGCAACCTCGACGAGCAGCTAAGGTCCTGCCAGCGGAAGAACGGCATCACCACGACGAAGTACGTCGCGCACTTTTCGACGCGTACCCGCTTGCGTTTCTTTTCTTACGATTCGCCTCATCGTTCCTGGCTAGATCGAATGTACGGCGATTCGTCCTCGAAGAGCCTATTTCTATGGAGGAAACGTACGCGACCAATGCCGCTCGGTTAATCGCGGATGATCCATCCGAAATAGCGACGCTATTCGGATTGCTACTATTATCCGATATCGACGCGGAAAGACCGAATCAGACGTAGCTGCTTTCCGTCTTTCCGTCTCGTAACGATTACTTCGCGTGCCCGAGAATCCAACTTACGCGATCAAATCTGAATGCGCACGCGAACGAAATGGAGCTCCGATATGTATCGGCTTCCATCGGCCTGCCGTAGCGTTCCAAACGGGCAACCAAGTGCCAATGTTGATAGTTCCTACTGGAAGAGAGATACTTATTCGTACTGGGTTGCGAAGGAATGTTTGGCGAGGTAGGAAAGATTTGTCGAAAACTTTTGTCGATTTGCAGATAAAACAAAGAAATATGAGAATACAGCTTTCGTTTAAATCGCTGTAACTACGTATGTCGTTGACGAGAATAAACCTTTTTTATCATTTTAAAGTAGAAACATGAACCGTGAAAACTCGGTTATCAGGTATCGACTTTATACGTAACTGTGTCTTTATTGCGTTTTCGATGCGTCTAGGCAGTCCGTGCGTCCCGTATCTCTCCAATAGGCACTAGTTTCGCGTCTGGCATTAAAAGGGTCAAAAGAGTCCGCAACATTATGGGTCAAACTCGAAAAGAGTCCTCCCAGTACTAATAAGTACTGTCTACTCTCTCGCGGCCAAGAGATTAAACTCTACGTTTAACGAACGTACGATGAAGTTAGCGACTGTTTTCACTACTCCTCGTATTTCATTTCGTAAACATGTAATTAGAAGAGAGACGACGTCTATGGCAAGTTGCACGGTTTTTACTCTTTGGAAGGAAGTCGAGTTCTTCGCATAATCTCGAAAGCTAGTTGAACAAACTTAACTGCATCGCTCCTTTCCTACGTGTACCGAAAACAGCACGATAGGAATAGGAATCTCGCGAGACAAACTTGCCTGGAGCTATCGCTTTCTACGCAGTAACGAGACTCGAAAAACTCCTGTCTAAATACCGGTAGTGGACCAGTGATACCGCATGATCTACCTGAAAACCATTCGATTCCGTTACATTCAATTTTATCTGCCTTTGAATCCCGCGATGCTTTTAGAATTTCGATTCTACTGCACGAGAAGCAAGGTCCGTTCGCTTTCTCATTTAATCATCCGTGGTCTTACGAACGAAATACACGATCGATTAACCTTTTCGAATTACATTTTAACGCTCGTTAATATATAATAGATCTACGGTTCGAATTATATTATTTGTATTTCGTACGTCGAATCTTTCAGAAGCGCTTCAACGTTATCGACTTTGACGTTGAATTTTATTTCCATGAAAAGATACGAAACATTCGCTTATTAGTTATCATGGCTTTCATCCTCATCAACAATGATTTCCCATTTCGCTTAAACGTGATATCGATTCGATGAATTATAAATGTAGTCGATGAAAGCAACAAATAGATAAAATACTCCTTTGTCGATGAGATCGAATCTTTCAATTTATTCAGTTGCGTCACGTTTAAACGTATCATCGTGGCATTGATTACCGTTCGCGATACATTAATATCCGCGTAATTAAATCAATAAAATTTCTAATATGCGCGATACGTTTATAGAAATATTTCTATTTTATTTCTATTTCTATTTTAACCGATAAATTTCGTTGTTGCTAAAATGTAAATTATAAATAACATAAATGAAATAATTCATCTTCCCAGAATCTGTTTTTGTATGTTAACTTTGAAATTCGATTTCAAAATTCGCCTCCAATTGTAAGTAAAAACGTAGAAACAAGTTAAAACACGAACATACAGGAAAACTTTATCAAGCTCGACGAAGCACTTTCAGCGCAACTGCATTGCCAATAAATCCTTGCAATGAATTTTCAATACATGGCTTGCTTTATTTACTAGCAAAATGCTTTATCGGCTTTCCGAGTCGATAAAAGCACCTATCGTTCATAGAAATAATATTGTCGTTTCAGATGCAACGGCGTAACGAATATTTCCGCGCGTAAAACGCTGCGGGGATATAATTAAAGAGTGCAACGATTAAAAGCTTCTTCCTTTCGATAAGGAACTAACTTAAAAAACTAGCCGCGGAAGACTTCATTCCGCTTTCGCGTTAGGCAACGCCGTAAAATGGACAATCCTTATAAACTGAGACTAACTAACCCTATTTTATTAAGCTAATAAAGTGCTCGCTATAAAAAAGAGCGCAAGAGTGCATAATACTGCGAGTCTTAGTCGCCATAACCTCGCAGGCGTAAGAAAAGGCTGCTTTGCGAGGCACACAGGGGTTACCTCCAGCTGACGCGCACATAACGCCACATCTTTCCCTTTTCGTGCGTAATAATAACGCGCAGCGTCTTCTCAAAGTGCCATTGTGCGTTATTTCTGGGTATCTCCGGACTCTTGGCAGTTCGTTCGTGCTCGTAACTTCAAACGCTTCCGTCGAATATATTTCACGGCGTTAACAACTCGCTCGGTTAAAATATGCGAATCCTTTTGATCGCGCGACTTATACGGTACCTTCCACTTAAAGGTTAAAGCTCAGAATTGAGAAATTTGTATCTCAATCGGCGAGAAAGTAACTCGTAGGTGCTTAAAATTTTTTCAAAAAATATTCAGTCGTAATACGCGACACGCGTGTCACTCGTAACTCGTCTTGATTAAAATTTCATTCGTTTCAAAACCGCTTTTTCTTTTACTTCCGATGCATGCGTAGGCGAACGTTTCACAAATGAAAAATGATTTCAATGGAATCTTATGGATCGTAAAATTTATCGAATGTACACCTTAATGTCGACTATAATTTAAAGTTCTCCAAGGGGCGTTGTAATCTTCTCGAGCATCGTGGAAAGAAGATAACGCGAACGAATTAAGCGTAGACGACTTTCGCAACAACATCTTCGGTGTAATGAATTAACTCCGCGTTCGTAAATTTATAAATTGTGCAAGATCAAAGGATGAACGTAATCCATTAAAGCTATTTTATGTCCACTCCTATTATCCGTAAAAATAACGTTACGATCAGCTCGTTGAAATTTATAATTCCAGCCATTATTATTGATATTATATCCGAAATTGTAAAACATGGAAAAATTACGAATGCTTTAAGAATCTAGTTATAAATCACTCGAGTTATTAATAATACGGGTGAGAATTTTATAAATAAGATAAACTTCTCGAGAAGTCTACTCGACGCTTCATTTGCATGCGACACAAGAGGAATTAGTTTCATTGAAATCGAGCTGTGCGGCAAATGGCGGGGTTTGAAAGCAAAATTTACCTTCCCTTCTTCCAAGTGGAAATATCGTTCGATACGTGGAGTGCCGCGACGCGATTGCCTCACAAGTACACGTATATTCAATGTCCGATGCTCGCGGAGAAGTTCGCAATACAATTACACAGAAGTCTGGATACTCGATTCCTTTCTGCCAGAGATAGCTGAGAGAAAGAAAGGAGTATTCGGCAAAAGGAAACTTCTTCGAGGGAGAGCCGAAATTCCGATGACAGTTCAACGATAAGAATCTTCTTTTAACTCGTATCGATTTCTTAACTCGTTCGTGGACTTTCGTCGTTGCTAAGTAGAAAGAAGGTTTCTATATTTTCGCGGAATCGCGTTCTTTTGGTTGCGATATTTAAAAAGTTAATGAACGAAACATCTATCGGGGGTACGCTGCAAACGATCGTGAATTTCGTTCGCGACGCGCGCAAGAAATGTTTTCTAGTAATTTGTAAAATACTTACGAACACGATTCTATCTCTTTTGTCTTTTCGCATCGAAAGAGAAATCGAAGAAAAACAAGTCTCACGTGCCTTGGCGTACATGGCAACTACCAGGCCAATTAAAAATTTATCGTTTTTCGACCCAAATTATTTACATTTATTAACAAAAATAATCGGACGTCCCTGCATTTCTTTCTTTTGTTTTTGTGTCGTTCTATCGATGAATTCAGTGAGACAACGTGTCGTCATTAATACGTACGCAATGCTCGCTAAAAGTGATAAAAGACGGCCGGCACGTAAAGCGTCGGACGATTGTCTTTAATTTAGTCGAAAGGAGAGGAGGACGAACGCCGTCTTCTTTAATTTAGATGGCACAAAGAGACGAAATCCAAGGCAGAAGATGGAAATGTCCATCGGTACCGTCGAGAAACGCTTTCTCCTTAAACGAAAGAAAAAAAGAATACCAAGATCTACTCTCGCGTCAACGTTTATCACTGTCCACCGTAACAAACGATACTCCCCTCGTTCTTACATGTTTTTCTATTATCGATGATGAAAACGGATACTTGACCTAGTTTTTCGCTCTTGCGCCGAAATGTCGCTGTTTTTTTGATTTGACGGGGAAAAAAAGCATCTGCCGACAATCAGCCTGTGGATCGATAGAATTGCACTCGACTGTCAAAAGCTGTTAAAGGCGCGAACGAACGCTCGGTACGCGGGAGTCATAACTTTAAAAGAAATGTACGTTTCGGACAAGCGATCCTATCGAATATTATTCTTGCATACGTATACAAAACGAGAGATGGAATCTCTTCGCGTTATCGTCGTATTCGAGCGCACCTACACCGACAGTCACCGACCTAAAAACCGAGATTAGAAATTTATCGAGATTCTACGTTCGTATTTACGAGGGATTCGAGACATTTTCGCGAGTCGATCGTAACAACGATGCGATTTCGATCGTATTTTTGCGAATAACTCGCGTAAATGGCGTTCGTGAATCTGTGCGTCGTGAGGAATCGTGGCGTCGTACGGAATGGAGAACGTTTTCGAAAAGTGTCCGGATTACACCGAGTGTAATAAAAGGAGGGGAAAGGAGAGATCGCGGGGATATACCAAAGGAAAGTAGTCTCCTTTCTTTGAGGCAAGGTTTTATAGAACATGTAAGTCGAGTCCTTGGAGTTAGCCCGAAACCCATTTAACTTTCAGATCCGGTGCAACGTATAGGTGTCGCGCGTTAAGCGCTAAAATTAATTTCGTGGTCGGCGAGTGTATTTTTCTGCCACGTCGAGCGGCCTTTGTCTTGGAAAGTTTTAAGTCCCATTTTATAATTATGGCGACGTTCCAAAGCCACCGTTGGATTCACGGTGAAGCAGATACGTTTAACGTAACGTCGCACCATTGTTCCAGACAATGTTTACCCTTGTTACTGGAATCTTTCGGAGTTCGCGCAAATTCTCCTTCCCCTCTACGAGAAAGAATTCGAAGGCGATCGGTTATCGCGATTATTTATTATCCATTTTAAACACGACGCGAACGCTTCATCAAGACTCTAATCTAATAACGTCGTAAAATCATCGTCGTATTGTCCTTTGATGTGCAAATATCGCGATACGAACGATCAAACGCGTGTAATTCGTAAGCGGAGCTCGTTAAAATGTTCCAAATGCGACCGAGATGTTTGATAATCGTACTTCCTGTTTAAACTTCCGGGACATCGACGAGAGTAGCCCACACCTTCTGTACATAACGGATGCGGTTTCGTTCGGAATCGAATGCAATTAAATAGAATGTACGCTCGATCGTCCATCCGTATTTATACCTAACGAAAACGCTCAAAACGTCCTGGCGTCACGTACAAGGATAAAAACAGTTCGGAACGACGGCATCGCGCGGTTCTTCTTTAAATCAAACTTCAGCGTCGAACGGATGCGCGAGGAACTCCCTGGTATCTCGTACCGTAAATAAGTTGGTACGTACCGCTTGCTCGTACGCTCAAGGAAAAACGAAGCGCGATAACTCATCGCACCGTTTTGAAATTCCGAACGCGTTGCGTTCTTCCTCGCCCTTTCACGAACGGCAATACCGAGCGTTAATTTCGGCTACGAATGGGTACGTACGGCTCGACGAGCATACGGAGATATAGAAGCGACCGGTACTTTCGACACTTTGAATAACGTCGATACGGACGTCGACGGTATTGCTATTTATTTGGTTTAAAACAAGGCAAATTACAATTACGCCGGTCAGCGATACCGCACACCCACCGGACACATTCCCGTTATTTACCGTAAAAGCACGCCCACTGTTATTCCATTATCGAGGCTGCGCGTAATTATTCTGCTTATCGTGTCCTTTCGATTCCGTTCTTGCTTCGGCGCAATCTCGCGTTCCGTACTAGCGCTCGCCGCGTATCCACGCGATCGATTAACAAACAATAACTCCGATGCGCTATCGTTTCCTTTCAAGCCCAAATTTCTCTCCGGCCAAAAATCATTCGTATCGACCGGTACTTCTTTCGACGATTACCGACACGAGTTCGCCGCGAGTATCGAGAAATATCGAACTCGTTCCACGATATCACCGATGGCTCCGACGAACTCGAGCGAGAGTCCATCGAACGGTTCCAAAACGCAGAAATAAAGTAAGAACTTTGTAACGCGGTCGCGTAAATCACGAATATTCGACGTCTACGGAATATCGCGTCCGTTTTCATCGTGCGTTCGTTTGTACCCCTAAGGGACGACGTTATTCGAGTCAGTGACAAATATACTCGACGGTGTATCGGCAGTGGACGATTAATGCTTTCGACGCAAGGAACGAATTCGACTCGAGATAAATAAGAAGGAATCGATTACTAGCCCCGGTCACGCCGAACGATAACGTATTTCCTTCCGGTAATGCATTCAAATTCACGATGGGAGAGCAATCCTGATCCCTCTCCCTCTATACCGGTACCTACGACCCCAGGAGCACCGACGAGTCACGATCGTTCTCGTCGCTTTCGTCGTGGTCGTTGTCGTGGTCGTTTTCGTTGCTTCGCGCTCTTCGAGAATTCTCAAAGAGGCAAGAATAAGTAAGTACGAACTCGTAGGAAAGACCGCGTTGCTTATTTTGACGGGTGGTACGTGATCCCGAGCGTAAAATCCAAATAAAACCGATCATTAAGCAAAGCTTTTCTTCGGCTCTTCTCGAACTTATCGTGGATAGGTCCTACTTACCATACTCCATTCAACACACTCTCCGTTCGAACGATCCTTCCAATTTTCTTTCCCCTTTCCTCCAACCACCCAACCTTCCCAGACGGCGCTTTAGCCGTCCCTTCGTCCCTCCAAATTTATATTCTGCTTA
>JAITYT010000952.1:28820-42978 GCA_025433975.1 Liostenogaster flavolineata | reverse complement strand
CTCTCTCTCTCTCTCTCTCTCTCTCTCGGTCAAAAAATCGGGCATTTCGCGGCACATAACCCTTGCGTTTAAGCACGATACGCGCCTTCCGTTTCTTTCGATATCTGCCGACGATTCGAGGCCACAATGCATGCGAAGTTTGACACGCGATACGTGAAAGCAATCTGAACAATTTATCTTCTTTGGTGAAAGTTTTTCTACCATCGCGCAAATTGCAAAGAACACGCTTACTAATGATATGATTGATGATACGCGAAGCAATGAATGCCCCGCGGAATATTTTTCAAAGAGAAATTTATCCGCCGGCGTGATCTATCTTCCGCTCTGATTCGCGAAAAAGTTCCTTCGTTTTCGCTCGTAGAAGCGAAAAGAGCATTTTTCGAGATAACGCCGCTACTGGATGCGTCGCGGTCGGTCGAATCCATCGACGTTTACGATAAGATTCTTGGATCGCCTCTAGCCCCTTGGAAAATTTAGGATCGCGTAGCAACGAGGCGTTAATAAAGGCGCACGGATAGGTCAGAGGGTCGTAAAGACCGAGAAATCTACGTCGAGTAACAAAAGATTATTGCATCGTGCGGGTTCGATTCGTTTCCCCAAGTACGATTTCGATCTTCCGCCTTCTTTCCGATCCGATAAAACCTACCACCTTGTCGCCTCCTCCGCCGAATCCAAAAGAAAAACGTTGGGGGATCGACTTCGATTCGTGGCCACTACCAAACTTTGGATCGATCTTCGAGGATCTCGTCGTCGTTTTGCGTTCTTCCACGTCGCGCGACGATTCGACACCCATTCGAGACGCCTGATCCTTCCTTCGATCTCGTGAAACTCGTAGAAGACTAGAAACAACGATGTTTAAATAATAAACAGAAACGTATTTCGTTGCAGTTGCCAAATGTCACGGTCAACACGGTCGTTCGAAGAATATAAGAACGCGAAAGAGTCGAGAGACGGAATAAACGCGAAGTAACTCCGCCATTGCCGGTCCCAAGCCCGGATGAGAAAGGAGAGGAGGTCGTACGCCGAAGCCTTCTGCTCGGCCTACAGAAATTATATCGAATTTTCGTGTCTTTCGTATCGTCCGAACGGACGATTATATTTATCTCGACGATATTTTCAATAAAATTTATTCGCACGTTATAGACGGTTCTCTTCGAATAGATCTACGATGAATCTTTTAACGTTTCCTCGAATACGCGATATATTATAAATATATGTATATATATATAATAATGTATTACAAGTGCGCGTCAAGATGTAATTTTCTAATGTGAATCACATTTCCTCTTTATCGGTTTTAATTTTAACATCAGCCTTTCCGAAGGCCGTATAATAATACGAGAAAAATGACCTTTCGATCGATACGGAACTCGATAAGCATGGCTGTAAGTATCGACAATTTTCGAGAGCCGTGAATTCGCATTTACGAGTGAAATAACCAACTACTCCATTAACACGAGCTCGAAACGTTTTCTCGTCGAACGTGAGAACTCGCAAATGGAATTGCCGTGCGCTCCATGTCCCCTAAAATGCTCGTCCATCGTTCCAACCGACACGGTTTAATTTTCGATTTCAGCCATCGATCAGCGGGGATCGATCCTTGCAGATGCAAACCACGAGGAAGCAAAACTCAACGGAGGCAAAGTCGCGCGTATTGTTCGGTCGAATCGACGGTGTTCATCGTTCGAATCCGTGATGGCTTAACCCAGGCGGAGTCGCGATTGTATTCGCCGCGAGGCGACAATGGAGATTTAGGAATACGCGCTCGGTTAAATAACGGAGCTTTATGAGAGCTTAAATCCATCGTAATGGACATCGCACCAAGCGGTTGCGCGTACAGAACGATGCTTTAAGATATCGCGATTCGCACCGAGAGCGCGTTCGTATCGACCTCGCGTCAATGGACTACGCGTATCTTCCCACGTCTCGGCGTAGCTAAGCCGAACAAACTCTAATTTCACTTTCGTCTCCACGGAGCAACGTATTAACGCCCTTTCACCGCGGACAATGACAGCCTGGAATACGAAGGCACGACTCGCGCCACGTGTAATTAACGTGTAAATAACTCGAGACGCGCGTCATCCCGTGTGAAACTTTACCGTGTTTAATGCACCGCTACCGTTAATTAATCGTAAGAGCGCTCCTTGCGCGTTCGTTGCGCGCGTATATAAATTACGAAAATGCTCGAAACGAAACATTTTCAAAGACTCCGCCTCGGCAATAGCCATCCGGATCCGAGAGGGAGACGATTCCTGTCGGGAAAATAAATCGAAATCGTCCGGAATAAAGAGTCTCCCACGAATACATTTTCTTTCGTATTTTCCGTATATTTTTTTCGGGAGGAATCAACCGAATCTCCATTTCAAAGACGATCGATACGCATACGTATAAACGCATCCACCGTGAGACGCATTTTGCAACGACAAGAACGAAGGTAACGCGTTCGAAAGTGGTTATTTCCTGGGCTCGCGCGAAAGCACCGGGATTATCGTCGCGATGCACGAGAGACACCGCGACGCGTGTTTATTAACGAATTTAGACGCTCGAACGCGCTTCTTTGTTCGCGAATTCGTCGTGTCAACGCTTATGAAAAAATCTGCGGCTCCGACTGAAAAGAAAACGCGCGATGATCCTTTCGGTAAAGCGAAGGACTCTCGCGAAGCGCCGTTTAAAGGGACCGCGGTTGAGTACCGCGTATGTACGTATTCGCGATAACCGGCGAATTCAGCGTCGTGTGAGTGCACGCGTGCGTGCTCACGCGCACCCGTAAATTGCTCTATGCTTATTATGCGCGCATGGAGCTCGATTCTACATAAATTTACTATTCAACGAACATACAGGATAATCACGGACGTATCGCGTACGAACGAACAATGCCCACGTTACAAACGAATGTAAATTGGATGCGACGTCGCGCACAAATAAGACGACTCGACACGTTTCCACGCTCGGCAACGACACGATTGTCTTATTGGACGAAGCGCGTCGCGGCGCCGAGATTAAGCGACGCACGTGCGCGTAACGTTAAACCTTTACGATTTACGGGACGACGCCACCGAGCTCGGTAAATTGTCGTTTCTGTTTGACTTACCGCGATCGACGGTTCGAGTCCGAATAACGAGCACGTATACGTCGAAGGCGTCTTACGTACGATCGTACTTATCGTTTCTATCGAATTATAACTTCGACGTTAATCGACGAAAGATTTTTATTTATTTATCGGTCGAAGTATTCGCATACGAAGCGCTTTTAACGCGAAAAGAAAGCAAAACGCCTCGTCCTCAACGTCGCCGAGAATGTCTCTTCGTTTCGACATTTTCAGGCTGGAATAAAAATACGGTGTAACGGAGTAAGAAGTGCTTTCACTCACGGAAAGAGCGCTGTCGGATCGACAGCGTTTACGATAAATATATAAATAAAACGAAAGGTATTCGTATCGTTACACCTACGATCGGTTGTAAGAATGTACGCTCGATGCTAATGAAAGATTAACGTGTACGTTCGATGTACGAGCACGTATCATGCTCCACGCGTTGAATATTTTGCATGATTACCGCGTTATTAAGGAACTTACTTTGCATATTCATGACCGTATTAGCAAGATAATTTCGTGGACAGGCTAAACGCGTAAATTGGCGGGACGCCTCTACGAAAATCGGAGCCCTTTTTTCGTAGGCGAGTAAAGAAACGCCTTACCCTGTTAATAGACCTCGCGATCCTGTAAATCTTCTCCGCGTCGAAGACGCGTTCTACGCGTACAATTGGCTCGTTCTACGCACAAAAATGATTTCCCCGAAATGCACGAGAAAGAGCAGTCGCGTTCGCAGTGCTGATTAAAATCTTCGTGATTACGTTCGGAAAAGCGAACTCCTCTCTCGAACGGAAATAAGACCGTCAAAAGAGTCGTCGAGCTTTGTAATCACTTCGGATATTACTTTCATCGATCGTTTCGTCTCTCCCTTAATATACCCCGGTGATTTTCAAGCAAACGTCCGAAGAAAGTAAACTCTCGTGAAATCGGGCTGGATGATCGGTCGCGAGAAAGGATCGGCCATTCGGCCAGGCTAGAAATCGGGTCCTTTTCCCCGAGAGTCGAGGCCGAACGCACCGTTATCGAGCGTACGAGTGCCAACGATCGATGAAATTACGATATAGCGATCGGAGCATGCGTGGGCGTTCATAACTTCGACGCACGAGCTCGTGTACAAAATTCGAGCGAGCCGTGAAACGACGCGTCCGATACGAACGACGACTGCATCGGACGATAAAAGTTTTTCTTCGGAGGGAGCTCTCTTTGTCCGAAAGCCGACGAAATCCTTAACGGAATTCACGTTTTTAATAAGGCGCAAAGAAACGATTATCCTCTATAAATCTGGGTTACCGTCGTCTCGTCTGTGCGCTCTTCTTTGTCTGTTTACGCGCGCGTTACGTTAGGAAAGTAGTACGAAGTCGACCGGAGATTTTTCATTTAAGTTGGCTTAAAAATCTGTTTCCTTATTCTTCTAAAACCTTTCGCGTTAGCGTTTTCTTTGATCCTCCTGTTTGCTCGTAACGCAATTTCGGCCGTGAAATTTGCGTTGTACCTCGCTGACCGTACTTCCGCGTTTAACGCGATTCACGATTAATTTCGTTGCAGATAAATCCTTGATTTTTAGCTTCGATCTCCGTCCTGACATCCGTACGACCATACGTCCTTCGTCGGAGAACGAAGCGGTATCCGATTAAATTCGAACGATACGTATTCTTTACTTAAGCGAATCATCGTATTAAGATATTTATATCGTCTCGACGAAATGCATTTCCCCGATATTATGCTTCATTACCGCGTACCTCGTCGCGTTAACGTCCTCGTTAATGGAAATTCGTAGGTATCTCGAGAAAGTACGGCACTTCCGGGGACACGAGGTTTCGATTACGTAGCGACATGGCCGTATCTCAATCTCGCGAGGAGCATCGCCAAGTGGCCGATTTCTAATTATAGCCGACGACGCTCGCGAGTCTTACGTGCATTACGATCGATAGAGGCTAAAAACCGTTGCGAAAACGTTCATTCCCGCGAGACTGTTCTTCGCGTTGGCGATAGCGCGGCGTATCGAGATAAAGGGAAAAACGCGGAGAGGCCGAACAGGGAGAAGTACCTCTTTAGCCCCTTACACGGCCGCTCGTTATCCGCATAAACGCTGGTGCTAATCAGTGCTTGGGAATACACGAGAATACGGATAACGAAGTTGGCGTGCGCCTAATCGCACCGGTTGTTCTACCGTGAGCGCAACGTACTCGGAGTCGACCAAGTCGCCTTGGATACGGTACAGCGACCACCATCATCGTCCTATACCGATAAATATCTCTTATTCCACGTCGCTTCGTGACTGGATGTCGCGACACTCGCTACGAAAATTTACGACTCGAACGCGCTGATATCAACGGGGAAGACAAAAAGCCCATGCGTTCGCCGCAGCTACGTCCGATCCTTTCCCAGCGTTACTTTGCGAAATAGTCCCTAATTTGGCGAAGCTCGTGTTAACGGGATGTTAATTCGATCCTCCTCGTTCATTAGGCGGTATTCTTTCGAGTACGAAAGTAATAATACTAAAAGCTTCGAGGAGGACGCCAGGACGCGTGGAAAATTCAACTACTCGCGAAGAAGTCGTATTGAAAATAGAAGAGAAGAAATTATTCGATTCGATATGCACGATCGTCATTAGCGAAAAAAGACGTTTAAATAATTCGATGTTAACTCGGCCAATTTTTTGGAACGATCGCTTAACATTGATCATCTTTGAGAATAACGAGTGTTACTCGCAAAATTCGATACGTTGAAAGTTTGTCCATTAGAAATTTCACGTTGTTACGGCTCTGACAGTGAACGGAAAATTCTATTCCAGCCGAATGTTAAATTTGACGCGGTATCGGTCGTTTTAAAATATCATTGCAGTCCGGACATTTGGGAAACACGACATCGATACGAATGTATCGCATCCACCGCTCTTGTATTTGAAGCCAGGAGTAAACTAAAACGTTACTCGAACGAGGAATATGCTACACTAACGATCGTGACAACACGAAGTTAACACAAGCATTACTATCGCGTATCGCGAATGTATTTTAGCACGAAAGTCTAACAAAATGGAATCGTATGTGTATGCGGTGTACGCGTGCAACGTATATCTTGCCAGAAACGTTAAATTCTACCGAATCCGTTGGCTTATACTCTCTATTTTTATTTAAAGGGGAACTACCGTTCGAGATCGATGGACGATCGAGGCAAATCGATAAAAAATATGCTAGATTTTTTAACATTGCATCTCATTCCACGCGTTCCTCGAATCGAATTTCTGCTAAACAATAATTAATTTCTTTTCCAATTAAAAGATCAATCCGTAAGATTTCACGGAACGAACGCGAGTGCAAGTTCACCGATCAAGTATATCCCATCGGTAGCCGTTGCCACGACTTCGCGACGCCTTTCATATCGATTTTCTCTCGGCTGAAATTAACGAAGGATATTAGCGCAATAAATATATAGAGGAGTACTTAATCGTTTCGTGAAAAGAGACATAAGATTTTTTCGGGGCGATACGTTTCCTACGCGCGAAACGATCGCAGTATAATTCTTGGTGCGATTTAATAAACCGAAACTTATTATCCAAGATATTTCACATTTTTTCTCTCTTCTTTCTACGTCGAGTCTTTTTACGCGTAATATTACGTCCGTATGCTTTTCTCGCGAATGCGTGCTCCTTGGTGCTTGCAAGGAGGACGACGAAAGGGTAGAGAGAGGTTTCTATTCTAAGAAAATGCGTATACGATAAAGGGATTCGAGTGAGTCAGGATGGCGTGGATAGTATCCAATTTAATTGA
Organism: Liostenogaster flavolineata; assembly: GCA_025433975.1. NCBI lineage: Eukaryota > Metazoa > Arthropoda > Insecta > Hymenoptera > Vespidae > Liostenogaster > Liostenogaster flavolineata. The sequence continues at coordinate 36,117 of JAITYT010000952.1, read as the reverse complement.
AACAACCGCAATTTGTGTAGGTGTGCGCGAGTCTTCTGTGCGAAAAGAAGCACTTTTATCATATTATTTTATGTGTTAATTTCGTTGTCCATCCGTACAACGAATCATCGCGTGTAAAGTTACGTCCCTCGTTTGTACGATCCCTCGGTGTAGCAACGCGCTGGATCGATAACAAACAGCTCTCGTTCGTTCCTTCCTTAAACACACACGTACACGCTTGGAGTTTCATTACGCGTTAAGATGACAATGAGAAGGATCGCGTCGCCTAGCCAAATAAGACGGAAATCAAGTCCATCGATCTATCCAGTCGGTCGTAACAATTTGTTCGAATCCTCTGAAATCCCGATCCACGCAGTTCACTGAGAAAGTCCTCGGCAAACACCACTAAGGGATTATCTCGGTGACAGGAGATTTGTACTCCGACGGTGGTATGCCCGATGTATGTCCGCCTCGGTGCAAACACGATTTTCCGATAATACCTCGGCTTCTCCCCTTTTTTTTTATCGGACTTAATGAAATCAGGGGGTTATTGACATTTCTGACAGAGTGGCGAGCCAACGTATCGGCCGTGAAAGGATCGTTATCGAACGAAGCGCTCGCCTCGATCCGTATCGCGATACGTCGGATTATTCGCCCTTGGTAGTCCCGAAGAGGCCGTTGTCCGCCATCCGGTGAGATTCTCGCGGTTATCCAATTTTATTTGCCCACTCCTCCGTGCGGTTCGCCCCTTCGTTTTACCATGGATTCGTGCCGACAGCCATTCCACGAAAGATACCTTTTAATACGCTCTTTCCGTGCCTTTCGTTTCTGCCACGTGGCGTCGGGGCATACGAATAGCCGCGAGCTATTTCAATATCCTCGAGAGCGATAGTCGGCGTCTTAACCGTTGAAAACGCAAACGAACTCATCGATAGAATTTTCCGCGGCGAAGGAGGAACTTCTCGAGAATCCGTTAAAACTAATCAGACGTATCGCCTGATGTTTTAACGGACGTCGCCATTCCCAACGACGTCGAATCGTTATGTTAATTCGGAAACTGCTTCCTTATGCCGGAGCGAACCGTTGCCCGTTTACGGAGAAAATTCGTCGTAACGAACGAAAGCGAGTATTTACGAAGGTTACGGGGCAACGAACGGCTCGCACGCGGGTTACATCGATTTTTACCGTCTCTTTCGCGTATTCGTCGCGGCCGTTGATCGCGAACGACGTCAGAAATCCTCTCGGTTAGGACGACTAATTCGTGTAATATCGAACGATCGTAGAGGCGCGTTCTCGATGCGCATTAAATGTTACGCGGTTGCGTGTTAAGTTACTGTGCACTTCGCGTTAATCTAGATCTCTCCGCGATCTAACGAGAAAGCTAGGCTCTACGGTACACGGCGTCATGTACGCGCGATGTATCAAGCTACATAATTCCAATCGCTAACGAGACGAACCGGTATCCGTCGGGATGATGAAAATACGATGCAACGTGCACGATCGCGCATCCTCGTTACATCCGTTCTCTCGCGTAAATCCCACGAATGCCTCGTAGGATCAGCGTCTAAATTATGTTAAACGTCAAGACGGATCTACCGGCCTTCCTTTCCGAACCGGGCAGTTCGATGTATTCTATCGATATCCGTTTACCGTTTCGAGCGTAACGTCTTATTCGTCGCTCCTTAAAAATCGTCACGCGTCGGACCAACGCGGTTTGGACCACTCGCGTACGAGTGGTAAAAACTACGTCGGAGCCGACGCAGCAGCTGATCGTAGATTCGCGCGCTGGATGCGTGATTCTTCGTCGGTCGTATCGTCGTTGATCTTCCTGGATGAAGAAGAGAGAGAGAAAGAGAGAGAGAGAGAGAGAGAGAGGGGGGGGAATAGAAACGAAAGGGAAAAAGGAGAAAAGAAAGGGGAGCGCTTGAAAAAGGTGCAGACGAGAAAAAGAAGAAGTTGAAAAGCGTTTAAAGGAGCGACGACAATGGCGATGCTCGAGATTAATAGACGACGCGCGCAGGTGCCTCCCTTTTCCGGGTTCGCGCTCGTCAAAATTAAAGCGACGCGCTAGAAACCGACGACGACGATGACGCGAGCTCGTTCGATCTCTAGTTCTTGTCATCGCGAACGCGCATCCCGACGAGAACGTAGGATATTTCGTGCGACCGCTTCGAACGGCGATGAAAGACGGCGACGAGGGAAGGACGGATTAACTCGCTCACTTGAGCGATTACTTCGCCGCGTGTCATCCTTACGCTCGTCTCTCTAACTTACGAGTTATTACGCGCGTTCGCCTTCGTCGCGACTTCGCGAGACGCCGCCGTTCGTTTTCGGGGACCCTCTAATATCGAGAGCCTCGCGGAATCGGGGCTGAACGGTCGGTAGTATTTAACCCTAAACGATGCGACGAAACGACGACAAACGTCGAGGTGCGTCTAAAAGGCAAGCGAACCAGCGCCTGTCCAACAACGTGACTCGAATAACGTTCGGATCGCAGCGTGTCTCGCGCGAACATAAGTTATAAGTAAAATTGAAAGGAATTACTCCGTGGCGATGACATAATTCGTGAAACGCTCGTATCTCGAAGGAGAAGATAGACGTCGCTCGAAGATTTTATGGCGAACGCGAAATCGTGAAATTATATGATATGAAAAATTTATTCGATAGATCTTAAGTATTGTAATTCGCGCTATCATCGAACGTTCGCCGTAGAATAAAATTATTCATTCGTTCGTTGGTGTATCGGCGATATGCGAAAGCACGAGAACGAATTTCGCGAAATAAACTCGAAAAAGGATAGGGCTTCGTGTATTTTTATGCGCATCGTTTTGTACGACAGCCCATATTTTTAGCTGCCGGTAGTGGTGGTTTGTATTTATTCCTGAATGGCGAGACGCACTTTTTCACCGGCGGGGAACTTTAGGTTTCGCTATACCGAGCTCGTAAATGATGATTTGTAACCGAACAATTTTTGACCTCCAAACACTTTCGAATACAATTTTCTCTTTACGATAACAAATTTATCCTTTTCTCTTTGTTAAAAGCGATAATTCTCTTGTATTTTATACTTACGCGTGTATTTTATACCGTACGTATTTCAATCCGCGTGACAAGAAAAATGTATTAAAAAATGATAGGACGCGCGCTACCTTCAAAAAATATTTTATATAAATCGATTTTATACATGCTTGTTAATGAAAATAATTTTACAGAAGCAGCTACTGCCCAGAGCTATTGGATATATGTAAAAGAAATCATAAAAAGAGACTTCGTCGTGCGATTTCCAAAATACAATTTCATTTCGATGTATAAAATGTAAAACGTTCTGCAACTGCGAAGGGTTAAAAAAAAATGTTTTTCTCGCGCAGCTGGGACAGAGTCTCGTCGACGGAACTATGGAAATAAATAAAAAGTATTATTGCCGCCTTCCTCTCTTGCAAAATGGACGAGGATTTTTTCCTAGATACTAGTGTTTATTGGGCTTGTTTCGGAGACGTAAATAATCCTGAAGTGTGGTCGGAGGCGAAACAGACCACTCTTTTTGCGAACTCGAATCGATCGTACAGCTGCTTTAGCGTTCGGTGGGAAAACGGTTACGTTAATTTTCAAGGACTACGCCACGAACTATCGAAAATATTATCCAAAATCATGTCGAATCGATCTTGAGTTTTTCGAATTTCTTCCGCACCGATGACGGTGTTATATCGTTCTCAAGCTGTCATCGATATTCAACGATAGCACGAATTAATGCTCGCGTTGTTTCGTTATTCTCCACGTCTGCTTTCGTTAGCTGCGTCTAACGCTGAGTTCTCTTTCCCAATTATAACAACAATGATTATAATATTCATTATGCATCACCGTCATCGAATTTTACATTATACGAATATCAGGTGTCTTCTCTCGAGCTTTACGATAATTAAATATAACTATAATAATCGGAGCGAGTTCGGTTAGTCGAACAAAAATGACGCGATACTTATCTCGGAAGTTTGGTAATTTTGAAATATCCAGATTCGATCTCGTTCCTCGTCGGTATGGTTTCTCGTCGCTTAATCGACCGTCCTGATTCCTACGTACTTTAAAAGCGAGCTTTACGGAGTCGGAGAACCTTCGCGATAATCGCGGGATAATTATTCCTTTCTCGAAAGTTAGAATTTTCATTGGTTCATTTTGGGAGTCCTAGGCCTAGCGACTTTCTCTCGTCGTCGGCGAAGCTCTTCTTGAACGGGCCTAATGGTAACTCCTCCGCTCGTAACATCGCTGCGCGCAATCTGACGCGTTCGTCGTCGCTCGCTCCTCGCCATTGTGTCGAAGACACGCTATCGATCCTTCCTCGTCTTTCGCTTCTTCCAGCCTCCTTTCATCCGCCATCCTCTCTCCTTTATGGGAAAAGATCTCTGCGGATGCGAGAGTTCAGCTTCTTACCTCCGATTACTTATGTACGAAATAGAAGACTTTATCCGATAAAGGGAGACCTAGCGTTAACCCATGCGCCCCACAAATAAATAGAGACGATCGAGGATTTCTTTGCGCGATTCGTTGCGCAACAATGTCATGCTATCGACATCGTTGTTTATCACGAATAAGATTCTTCGTAATATCACGAGAAAACGATATCTTTTTATTTCAAAGCGAAGTACCAGCTAACTCCAAGTACCAGTACTCCAACCTAAGGTTCCAGTAGTTTAATAACTCTAGTAGTTTCCTTTTACTTTCGAAGAATTCTCCATGGTTTAACTTTCATTGGAAAATTTAGAATACGCGTTGAATCGAATTAGAACGTCAATTCCGATGTTAGCTACGAATGTATGGATGGAAATTGCTGTACTTTGCGCAATTCAGTAAGTTGCATCATCGCCTTATATAAAATTCTTTTTCCTTCCTTCCTTCCTTCGAATGCTCTCTTTCCTTCGTCGAATTATAATTCGATAATATCGAAGTAACGCGATCTCGCGCGTCGCTTCGTATCCATCGAATTTCCAAAACGGCGTATTAATGCGCGGTGCGTGATATTGTCTCTAAAAAGATAGAAATTCAACGCGAGCGTATTTCAAAACGTCACGTGCATTAAAGAAAAATGATACGGTAAATAATGAGACACGTCGTATCGACTGTACCGCATTGCTGGCTTAAAATATCGCGCGGGCAACGTACGCTGCTGTTCCGCGAATGACTCGAAAGAAAAATGCGTGCATCGACGGCGAGTTATTTAAAAGGGGGTTTAGACTTTTGACCCGGATCGAGCTATCGTTTCGTAATAAGAAAAAAAGGGAAAACCGTGGCGCGAGTTCGCGGATCTGTTTCGTATTAGATCGTATTAGATTCGTAGTCATTGATTTTTTCGTGGTGAATCGTGACTTTCGTGGGGGTAGGGGAGACGTAGATTCGATGAGGAGGAACGAAGGAGGATGAGAACGTAAAAGCGTGGAACGACGTAAAGTAAAATGCAGAATCAAGATGCTTTCGTATTCGCGGCACGACTCGGCTTATCGCATTCGAGACTTTTATTCGCGATACAGACATTCGCGATTTCCATCCCGCGAAAAAGAATACGAGTTCCGCCTCGTTCTCTCTCAAATCGATATAAATGCGACGAAACAGACGCGAGCATATTTTAATTCAACGTAGTCGAAGTTTTCGCATCGACGTTACTTCCTTTCTTTCCTTCGTTCTTCCCGATCTGCCATTATTCTCGCTCGAGTACTTACGGTCCCGCCTCCCAATTTTAAAATCGTTCGAACTCCATCGACGCGGAAAAAATCGATGGTTCTACGAAGAACGAAGGCAGTTTCCTCGAAAAAAATTAGAGAATTTAAGCCGACTTCGATTTCGTCGATCGAAACGCGCACGATGAACTTTCCACGAAGAAGCTGTACGCGAAGGAACGGAAGAAACGCGAACCCATGGAACTACGAGTTCGCAGATTTCGTCGAAATTTATAAGTTTCCATCGGCATTGTTCGAGCGTATTCCGCCACGAGGGACGCGACGCGCGACGCTAGGCCCTCCTCTTGCCGTCGACGAATTTACGAAAATCTAAACTCCGAGGTAGAGAGACGTTAGATCGACGCCAAGAAATCCTCGAATTCGCGAGTTCTTTCGAAAACTTTACACGCGAAGCGAAACCGATATTTCTCTCGAACCTTTAAAAATTCCAAGTCCTTTCTACGGAGTAACGATGGTCGAAGCATCGCGCGCGAGGCCATCGACCGTCGCGTCCTCTTCTACGCGTTTCACGGAATCTTTTTGGTAAAAACGAGCGTCGTTCGAAGCTCGCATTCGCCCATGCGAAAAAGGGCAGGAAGAAGGAAAGAAGTTTCTAGGATTACCGTGCGTTTCTCGGGAGATCCAGGCTGAGTTTCGAAACTCGAACTGCATCGCAATAATTACGGACTGTTCCGCGAAACGAAGACGAAGGAATCTAAGTTTCGACCGACGCGTCCTATTCTTTCTTTCTTCCCTCCCACTGGACCGATAGCTCTCGCGAGAGTTAGGCGAAGTCCCTCGTAGCACCGCTTATGCGTCCATCGATCTTACACGTCGGATCGGAGACGCCTACGATTTTGAAATTATTTTTAAAGCGAGAGTCAACGCCCGAGTTATTGACCGACCGAAAGTGGCGTCGAATTACGGCTCGCTGCTTTCGAAAAGTTCCCGCGAAACCGACGGAACAACCTTCGTCCTACGACCATTACCGAGTTGCCGATGAGGTTCAACCTTCGACTCTCCGATACTTTATTCCTTTATTCCTCCGTCGTAGCCTTCCGTCCGGAGTTTTACCTCGCTTCGAAATTAATTACGAAGTAACTCTCGCGGACTCGTTCGTTCCTCGAGGAACCGGTCGAAATTCCATTCGTCGCGCGATTCTCCACGGGAGAAAAATGCGAAGAGGCTCGCGCGATCATCGCGCCGCTTCGTCTCTTCTCTCTGCCTGCGTCTCTGTACGTAATAGAAAAAAAAAAAAAGTAAATAACGGCGATAACTCCTCGGTGCGAACGTCTAGCGGCCACTTACTTTTAGTACTCGTAAAAGTCAAACATTCGGCAATGCCGTTGCGAAACGATAAACCACCTCCGTCGTGGCTCGCTCTTCGTCCGCTTCCTCCCCTCCATATTCACTCCCTTGCATCTTCCCTCGTACCGACGCTCGTTTTCTCTATCGCGCGTGCACGTTTCAAGCTTGTTCTTGCCAAATAAAAAAAATCGTACGAGATAAATCACCCGATACGCCGATTTATTTTCCCCGCATTTGCAGTCGAGTACGCGTTCGCGCTACCGCCGGATATAGAGGAGCAATATTTCCTGCGATTTGAGATACTC
>JAITYT010000952.1:6187-16463 GCA_025433975.1 Liostenogaster flavolineata | reverse complement strand
TCTCTCTCTCTCTCTCTCTCGCTCGTGACCGCGGCACGCTCGAAACGTTCTCTCGTTCTCCGACGTCTCGTAAATATCGAGCACCATCGAACGAGGCGCCTAACCCACGGTGTACCTGCAGCAACGAGATCAATTCCGCGTCGAGCATCGCGTTCCACCGCGACCGACCCCACTTACGTCAGAACGGCCGAACCAAAAATCATACCGAACGACTGACCTCCGCCGGACGTCCGCGAAACGTAAAATTTTCTCGAGTGGATCGACGAGAGAGGGTGGAAAATTCTAGCGACTCGATGATGCATTATCTTTCGACCCTGAAGGCGACGCGAAGTAAAACGACGACGTATCGATTCTATGGCGAGCTTTTCCATTTCGCCACGTTGGAATCTTCGCCGTGTCAAAAAGAAACGAGGGAGAGGATGCAATCGCCTCGCTGCCTCGATTGGAATCGTAAATGTACCTACGCGCGTAGACGGCGGGATCGCGAGAAGCCCCGACAAAGAGAGTAACGCGGCTTTTCGATGGAGATGCGACGTACAGTCGTTCTCGTCGTCGAGAAACGTAATCGGCCTTGCTCTCTCGCTCTCGTAAATCCGTGCCCGCGACGTAATCGAGATACGTGAATTTTTCTCGAATTACGAACGACTCGAACTTCGCGTATTCTTTGGATCGAAAGAACGTTGTCTCGATTTTGAGAGTTCGACGGTGTAACTCGTTCAACGTCGAAAACACTCGTATCTTTCGATTATAGCGGCGTAAAAAAATTCCGAATTTTTAGCCCCGTCGGAACGGTACGTCGTACCGTGGAACGCAAAGTCTCCATCGTTATCACGCGGTCGAAGGAAGAAAGATACTCGTCCGATCGGGAAGCCATCGAACGACATTTTTGTTTTTTTACTTTCATCGGAGAGGAGAGGAAAGGATATAATCAATCTTTTCATCGTAAAACGCGAGAAATTTTCTCGCTGCAGCTGGTGGTAGGTCGACGGTGGGGAGCTCGTTCCCTTTCGATCGTTTCCATCGACCTCGAGGAAGAGAAATGGACTACTCGCGTCGGAACATTCCGCTTTACGAGTCGGTCCTTTCCTATGGATCTTCCTGTTATTTCGTAGATTTCGTTCCTTCCACCGTGTTTTCACGCGACTCGAGAGAAACGCCGCTCCCACGTCCGATCGATCCGTCCTCGACGCACGACTATAAACGACCGACGTGGATGCGCTCCTCTTTTTCCTTCCGAATCAATCGCGCGATTACGCGCTCGCCGAACCAACGCACGGATTTCGTCCTTTCGAATTTCGAAGGAAAATCGAATCCATCCACCGAAACGACGACGACGACGACGACGACGAATCGCGTCGAGGGAAGATTTAAGGGCTCCCGCGGGATTCGTTTCACCTCCGTCGCGAAACCCGCCGAATATAGTTTGGAAAAACGCAAAAAACGAATCTTCTCGATTTCTTCAGGTAGACGCGCCAATGCAACGGCGTATTACGTTTCGCCTCTGCCTTTCTCTCTCGTTAAGCCGGTCGATGTCCCTCTTCCTCTCGACGAGAACGAGTCGCAATCATGTCGGTGACGATTGCGAGGCAGTGCCCAGGGATCCTTGTCGTGAAATGCAGTGGTGGAACGAACGTTTATATATATATACACACATACATACATACGCGGACACACGGCGTATAGACACGATACCACGGCACCGGTAACGAGCACCAGCAATAAGGTACGCTTCGAACGGCGCCATCGAGCGAGTCGAATCGTTTCTTCGATCGATCGTCCGTAGTTAACGATGTAATGGCCACGCGGTCGAACGTCGCCAGGTGCCGGCAAAATTTATCGTATATATTTATCCTTATTATTATATATTTATTACATAAAATTAATCGAAAGAAACTTTACGTAGATCGGCGAATTAATTGGCGCGGAACCCAAAGCGCGTCTCGCCGAGGAATTGGGCGATTTTCTCGCGAGTGGTCGCGCCTCGACTTCCGTCGTTCGTTCGCGGAGTCGAAATTCAAGGCGCGTCGTTACGCGCGACGTCGAGGCGACGAATGAAAATAGAAGACGATCCGACGTCGAGGAGGAGAGAAAAGCCTGGAATATTCGAGGTCGGCTTTTCCTTCGGTACGATCGAGGCCGCGAACGGGAACGCGCGTTGGAAATGATAAGGGATGTAAAGCTTTTACCTGAATACCTTCGCTCGGCGAAGCGATATATTCGTTGGGAAAACGTAAGGTCCGAAGCTACTTTCGCTTCTTTTTTTTCTCGCGCGCGCTTTCCATGAATTTAACACGAAAGCTTTCGTCGTCCCGTCGTATCGACCTTCTTTCGTTCACTCCGCGACGGAAGAATCCGCGATTTCGGCCAATTTTTCTTTCTCCGTTTAACGTCGAATCTCTTTTCTTACGTCGTACGTTCGAAAAGAACGAATTCTCCGCGCGAGTCCACGGGATAAATTCGATAGGGTCGAAATGGCGGATGTTTCTATTTTTGAGAAAGCTCCATTTCGTCCGAACGAATTGACTCTCGCGCTACGCGTACGGGAGCAACGAAAAGCTATTCGTTACGAGAGTTCGCGTACGTGTACTCGAGTCGAGGAAGCAACGCACCGTAAATAGCCGCGGTTCCGTTCGCTTTGGTCGGCCGTGCGAGTCGATGGCTTCATCGATATCGCGCGTTCCAACGTGATGATACGTTGGAAAAGTCGTGCAACGTTTTACGAGGATCGCCGGAAATTTTTTTCGAAGGAACCGAGTTCGGTCTTCTTCGGTGTCGGGAGAGGGAAAATTCGGAAAGTCGCGACGCAACGCGCGTCTCCCGACTCTCTTCGGAGCTTCCGTCTTCTCCATCGAATTTCTCCTAATGGACGTAGCTTGGGAAATTTCGAAGCTCTTCTCGCGAAATCGTCGAGTCAACGTACGTACGAACGTAATCACTTTTGATAATTAAGAACGTCGCTGGGACTGAGGCAGGCAGGATGATCTCGCTCTCGTAGCGACCTACGAAAATTATAATTTTCCTCGTTCCGAAGACACGAAGGGAAAGTTCGAGACAGCGCTCTAAGAGACGCTCGCGAAAATCAAACAACGCTTCGTGACTCGAAGAAATGTACTTTCTCGCTCGAGCGCGTCGGAATCGTCTCTCTCGGATTTATTCCTCGATAAAACCGCGAGGTGATTCGCCGAAAGCATCCGGTTCCTTCCCCGACTCGCGCGACGACGATTATCAAGCCGAATTCGTCCAAGTATTTCCGCTCGTCGCGAACCATCGTAAAACGCGAAAGGATACTTCTCCACGGAGTTCAACGGAGAAAGAAGAAGCGAAATCTCGACGGGGAGTTCTCGAGAATCTCGTCTGGAAACGTTGATTATTTCATCGCTCGCTCGAACGGCGGTCGTCTCTGCTTAAGGTCACCGTTGGCCTTCCAATCTTTTCGCTTCGATACTTGGTTCGACGCTGCGCTCTCACCGTAAAAGCACGCAATAAGAATCTAATCGCACTTAATACAAAGTTAATGAAGCGTGCCACCGTTGGGACGATCTTTACTTAGGACGTTTCCGACTCGGGATCCGTTCGCTCGCCGATATTAAAAAGAAGGAACGACCTTCTCTCTCTTGCTCACCTAGCTGCTAGAGAGCATGGCGTTTGCATGGCAGTAACGCTCGAAGGCTCCGGGCCTTTAGCGCGAGCTCTCGCATCGACGTTACTCAACGAGGCCGTGTTCCGATGACTGCGGCCGCGCTCGTCCAGCCCCACGGGGCAACGGCAAACACCGGGGCAAGTCCGCAACGCGGCACTTCTCACGGAATAATTTATCGAGCGACACCAGCGTCTTCGAATGTGACGGCTCCGACGTCGCGAAGGCATCGCGCTCGAAATTACGACGCGACGCGGATTTTCCTCCGAAAGAGTCGCCGCGACGTGGCTGAATGTCCGTTTTCGGTAGGCTCTCGAGACACTTCCAAACGGTAGGAAGGATCGTTTTTACTTGGAAGAATTTTTTAGTTACCTCGGTTATCGGAACGTTCGAAAACCGAATGAAAAGCGTCGCGAAATAACGCGAGAATCGCGAGGCTTCTCGCGACGAACAAATTCGTGATTCTTCCTTCGCGTAAGATTTCTTTCGCCTATCGGCCGAAGAGGAAGGAGAGGAACGGCTTTCTTGAGAAAATCGATGAGTTGGAGCGACGTCGAGGTTTTTCTCGCGTGTAACGCGGAATACGTACGCGAATACTCGCTGCCGAGAATAAAGTCCCTTGAAATATTTAACGCTCGGCTGTCCCGCTGCGTGCATCGGCGAATCGTGATAAAACTGAGGAAACTCGTGGATCTACCACCGTCGTTATTTAGTCGATCGATCGAGGAAGAAGGATAGAACGTTTCCTCCAAAAGTTGGCTACCGTAACGACCGACGCGACGAATTTATTTAAACGGACAAAGAATGCAACTTCGTTTAGCACGCTCTTAGACGCTCGACGAAAGACTTTCTCTCGAAGCGCTCTCTCGAGAAATTTGTAGGATACTGCGGGTGCGTCGTTGGACTTACTCCGGTCGCGAACGGCGTACGTTGAATTGGTGGAACGTCAGCTCGACGATCTCGTCGCGTTGGCCGGTGAACGTGTAGAGAAGACAATCGATGTTCGGAGGGTATCGTTTCGGAAAGTGGGGCGACTTGAACGTGCCACCTTGCGGTCTGTCCGCGCTGCTGTATTTAACGCACTTGCAACCTGAAACAAAGGAAAATAGAAAAATGAGAAATTTCGGTTCCGCGATTCCAAGAATCGATCGGAAATTTTTTAATTAGCGGACGAACGAAGGCCATCGATCGAACGAGATAAAGCGCGACTACGTACCGCGAGTTAATTCGCTCGATGGATATCGCGAGGCGCGTTAAGATCCGTCGATCTCGGACGCGAGGATTCGCCTCGTTTCGTTTCGGATCGGCACACGCGTCGTACAGTTCGATTACCATATAGATCGTGTTTTTACAGGCCGCGACTATGATGCGCTTTCGAGGCGGAATAAATACATTTTTTATACGTTCGTCGTATCAATCGAACGTCATGCACGGACGAAAACATATCGTGCGGAATCTAGGTTACAGAGAGCGCGTGTATCCACTCACGCTAGGAATAAAACGATAGAGCGAAATAGAGCGTTCCGCTAATACGAAGGTACACGAATCTTTTCCTAATGAAATTCACCGTCCGACGGGAATACCGTGTAAGGTCGGCCGAACTTTTCTTACTTCCCAAACGAAGACGTTACGCTTCCTCGATATCGATCTACCCTCCGTTACTCTCGGTGGGTTTCGACGTTTCGCGAATCTCCGAGGATCGAATTAGATCGACTTTTTTTCGCGAAAGAACGATCACCATTTGGATGGAAAAATCGTTTCGCGGTCGTCGTCGTCGTCGTCGTCGTCGTCGTCGTCGCCACACTCGGCGAATTTTAACGAATTCCTTTTGCTTCCGCGAGTCGTTCTTTAGGCCGTTCGACGTACGCGAGCTCGCTTCTCTTTCCGATTCGGATAGACCAAACTAGGAATGATTAAACCGGTCAATAATTTACGTCGGAGCCACTCTCGGGCCACCGAGCGTGGACTCCCCGTTATCCGGCGAGCCGGCGTACGGCGAAAATGTAATTTCCTGTTTTTCAATTTACTTTCGCTTTGGTCCGGCGTCGTTGCCGGCCGATTTCATCCTCTTTCTCCTCGGGCGAGGGTACGAATCGAGCGAGAATACGATCCTCGTCCCGTATCTATGATTAAATAACGAGATCGCGCTCTTCGCTCGACGATATCGACGCCAACGACCAACTCGGCCTCGCGCCGCGCGACGATGCGAAGAAGGCCGAGCTTCAAATTTTATCGACGTACGTCGCGACGCTTCGACCGAATTAAACCGTGCTATTCGCGAACCAAGTCGACCCTCGACGTCCCTATTATCGCGCTCGTTATCGATATATCATCGAACCGGCGCGTGCCGCATTCGAGACACCGTATTTCGTGTATTTCGAGCGTCGTCTTCTCTCTATTTCGTCTTTCTAACGCACCGATACTGTCGGTGCTGCGCTATCTATCGGCGTCTTCTCGATGACCGATAGAATTCGCAAGAGAATCGCGCGACGCACGAGTCGAGACGTAAGTCGAATTTCTTTCGTTCGCGCGGAGCGAAGTCACATCCTTCGAAACGAATATTATCGCGAAACGCCAGTCACCGCCGGGTTCTTCGGTAAATTAGCAAAAACGATCGCTCTTTTTTTGTTTTCCCATAAAAGGCCGAACCGTTTTCTCCTGTTTTCTCGGTCTCCGGTTTAATGGCGGTCGAGCGCTTCTGCTCCACACGCTTTTCCCTTTGCTCCCGTTCGTCCGCCCTTTCCGACTCATCTCGCGCTGTTTGTCCCGCGCAAAGCTTCCCCCACTGCCTGGACGACACCCAAGCGACTCATAGGGCGAAACGTACGCGGAGAACTTGTCCGTCGCTGCTCGAGTGTCGCGTACCGACGATCTCGATTTTTCACGAAACCGGCGCGTAGCGTCACGCGCGTTCGAAACGACACCGATTTATTTTATTTTATCTCGGCGATTTAAACGTAAGAAATATTCGGCAGTGAAAACGTAAGGACCTGTCTCGACCTGTGAGACGACGACGACGACGACGACGACGACGACTTGATTTTTTACGTTACACTTTACAAAATATACGATCGCCGTACATCGAACGACGAATTACGTCCGTCACGTTCTATCCGACTCGAATACGGGTAAAAGTTATACCTTAGGCGGCGTTTATTCCGTTAAAAGTAAGGGGAAGGAGAATTTTATCGAAAATTCTCGACAAACGTCATCGTCGAGCGCGCGTCGCTCAAGGCGTTTCAACGAATCCGTGCATTATTCAAGATGGAATCGTACGCGAGAGCTTACCGTGCGTGCGCCACGCGTAAACGTTGAAGGCAGACAAGAAAAAGAGAAAAATGAAAGCCAACGGAAAGAGCGAAATACAGGAAGAAAGGAAAGTCGTGTCGTTAGGAGCGCGTTCTTTCGCTTTGCCAAATCAACGTTAACAACGTCAATCGATGCGGCTAAAAATACAACAACGACGTCCGTTCGACGTCGTACGGTCGTATTGGCAAACTGCTGTGTTTACCTCTTTAATCGGGTCGAAATAGTTGACACGAATAGACGCGCGAAAGTTGCATCGCGTTCGCGACGTGACGACGACATGACGCGCTACGGCCAAGCCTGACTCGGCAATTTTCGCGCGAAACTGCCCGAGAAACGTTGGGAATATTTGAAGTAACGGCGGAATTAATTTTCGCTTCGCCAAAATGTACCGGGGTTATGTACGATACATGGCCGCGCCTTCCATGTACGGAGCTAAAAAGGACCAGCAGCCACTTGCCTCTTCGAGTGTCGCTCCTCCGAAAGTTCGGAAAAGATCATTGTTCGGTCACGTTCCCCCTGCTGACTCTGACATCTTCGCGTTATCGATTTATAACGCGAGACGACGTCGCGAGTCCCAAAAAAAAACCGTGTTAACCCTATACCGCGATCAGTCGAAGCGACTGGATACTTTTTCGCCCGCTGTGGATCTCGTCGGCGACGTACTGACGCGTTATATTATAATACAGAATACGTTGCTGTTACTTTGCCTACTCCAAAACCAACGTTAAGCTTCTAAAACGCCATAATTCGATAATTATAATGTATTTATAGATTTTAAATACATATGTTTTAGGAAAGAAGAACGATAAGAAAATTACTAGTTCATTCGCGCATGGTATCGGCGAACATACGCGCGAAACAGAGTAAACGTTTCGAAGGAAAAGGGAACGATTCTTTGTCTTAGAAACGAGTTTACGTGTGAATAAAAATCACGTTACGCAACCCGGTAGAAGTAAACGAGATTCTCCGTTAATGAAGCGTAATATCGTTACGCGAGAACGGGTAAACGCACTTCGAAATCCGAATGCAAAGAACAAAGCGTGGATTATCACTTTGGAAAATGTCGTGTTTAATCGCGTGAGCGATTAATTAGGTAAATCAATTTCGATCAGAATTTATATCGGATTCGTAGCAATCGTCGGTATGTTTCGCTTTGACGACGACGTCTCATCTCGAGTGTCTTTCCCTCGCATCGATCGATTCGCGAGTAATCCGAAGGAACGAAACGTTAACGTTCGACATTTCGTAAGAAGAAAAAAAAGAAAAAAGCGTTTCGATCGAGGAGAATGAAAGTCTCGTTTCAGACGAAATCGTCCCGAACTTCGGTCAGTTTTTCGTCCTCGTGCGACTCGTACATCCCCTTAATGACCATCCTTGATAGCATTTTAATGAGCAGCTCGACAAAATCTACTAGAACGATACGTCACGCTAGAAATTCTGAAGAATGAGAAATGGCGAACGCACAAACGAACAGCATTTCCTGAACATTTCCGCTAACTCGGTACGGGTCACAGCTCTGCCCCTGGGGAAATTTCGATATGTTATTCGCGCATGAGTTACGTTATCCTTTGACCGTTAATTATTTCGTTTGAAAATATGGCAATTTGTGCGCGAAAATTTGTTTTTATTTTTAATTTATGACGACACGCGCGGTGTACCACGAGCGACGAAGTTACGCGCTCGATAAATTTTTTCTCGCGCACGGGCGTAAGGACGTAAGGCACGCTGGTCAATAACTCGAAAAAGGAACGACCTTTCGAAGGAGCGAAGGAGGGAATTCCTCGAGGTAAAACAAAGACGTTGATTTTATGCTTGCGCTTGTTTCAATTGGAAAGGATGAAAAGGTATTTATTCTCCAAGTAAGGAGGAAAATTCTCTCGAAATCTTTAAACGCGAAGAAACGAAGGAATCGAATCATATTATTTTTTAAAGCGGCACTAGAACGTAGAGACGTAGCGTAAGCTAGTTTGGTATACCCTCCTACGGTAAAGCGTAGCGTTGGATTGAATTTTTCAGATACGACCGCTTCGCCGATTGTTCATATTTTATCGAAGGAACATGAAAAATGGAAAGACCTATAAAAGCGAACGATTTCGCGTCGCACTCGAGCAGCACGCGAAATCATACGATATTCGGCATTGACTTAACAAAGAGACTAAACTGCCTTCGAATTGGAAGCCATCCTAGATCTCCTTGAACTTAACTTCGAAAAATATCGAATCCACGCGCGTGGTCTCATAAAATTTTATTACGCGCAACTCGATTCTTTTTCGAATATTTATCGATAAAGTCGCAAAGTTGTATCGAAGAAAAATGCAACGTATTCGTTACGACAACGCCACTGGGAGTAAATTTTCAGGAGGGAAGACAGCGCCTCGCTACTCGATTTATAGCGATCGGGTATTCGAGCAGCAGTCGGGACGAACGTGTGTACTCGTCGTTGATCGTGGCACCGCAACTAGAAGTAATCGATCGTTAATTAATCATTGCGGTAAAATCGCGGTAAAATCGCGGTTACTAACCGGTACATCGGCGGTGATTATAGAGTCACGGTGGCAGTTCGAATCGCAAAGGTTTCGCGGCGACGTTTCTCCGTATCGATCCGGCCGATGTTCACGGATTTCGTCGATAATACGACGAAAAGCTATGATGAAACTCGTCGACGTCTAACGATGATAAAATGCGAATTCTCGTAGTAATTTAAATTACCCTTTGGAAAGGGTCGCGCGTGTATTCGCGAATGGCTTTATAAAAACCTCGTCGATACGTTTATCATTACGGACAACGTTACATCGATAGGAAAGAACTAATCGTTCGACGATTTCGACAGGCTCGTGCGCATCGATGACCGATACCCTTTGATACTACGTTAATCGCGATTAATTGGCGTTAAGCCAAATTTTTACGTTTATCGTACTTATTCGACGCGACCAACGCGTTTTACCTGTTGAATAATAAAAGCTAGTGTACGTACTCGCTCGACATAAATTTCGCGCAAACGTAACCGCTCTTTTCATACGATTCTCGGCAACTTCCGATTTTTTCAATGCGAACTTCGTCCGTACGACGAGACACGCGCTGCTTTGCTAGGCGCTCCTCGGCCGAGGCAAAAAAGAAGGAGGTAAGAACTTTTTTCGAGGATCACTCTCGTGAAAAGAGCGACTTCAAACGATCTCGACGTCCTCGTCTCCTCTTCGCGCGACCCAATGAAGCGTTCCTCGCGTTACATCCGAAAGTCTAAAGCGAGTGAATCTTTCACGTTATCGTAGGAAAACTAGGAATCCATCCACTTACGTCGACTTCTCGATCGAGTCCGTGACGAACGGTGGA
>JAITYT010000948.1:1124899-1139488 GCA_025433975.1 Liostenogaster flavolineata | reverse complement strand
CACGAAATTCTTTCGTTTCACTAAAACCACTGTAACTTTTGAACCAAACGTCAGATCGTCATGAAATTTGTACAGCTATCTTTCGAAGGTCAGTACTTCCTAAAAAGATATTAATTTTGTATTTGTAGCGCCATATGTCTGTCAGACCGGAAACTTATCAGCCGATGTGTTAACATATGGAACAAGTTTAATGATCGAAGTGTCTCATAATAACATGTTCGTGATATATAAGCTAAAAATCAATTGACAAAGTTTCTCTCTGGATAAGGAAAAATTGTCCGTGTTAGTACACATTTTCAAATACAAGATATAAATACTAAAATTTTAACTGCTTCGACATAATTCGGATTACATATTTGCGTCGTTACGATATAATTTCAATACAGAGATTCGCGTTAAAATAACTATATAAAAAAACAAGTAATTGTATACGTACATATATAAATCAGACAATAATATGAGAATAAAGCGTTGGCAACAATTTTCTGTGCTTAATTAAACGAGTTAAACACAAAAAATACATTACGCATTTCAGTAATTTACTAATATAAATTTAATATCTAAGGCATAAAATATAAAATTTTAATGATAAAATTCTATGAAACTATCACAGAGACATGCGAAGAACTATGTTTCGTAGAACGTAATTTTCCTGCTCATAAAATGTCATGGTAGTTATCACTGCTATGTAAAATCTGATATTCTATGCGAAATATCATCGATATCTTTTACACACGCATATACAATGTCGTATTATACAAGTACAATAAATTCACAAACTATTCCGTCTTACTTTCTCACAAGGCCTCTTGCCATTCTCCGCACTAAAATCGTCTACAGTACGCACTGTTAATAATACAAAATCACTTTTTACCCTTTTTTTTTAACATAGGTCTTCATAATCCATTATTTTTAGATATTACAATTTATAGCAAAGTATGCTAGCAAGAACAAAAAACCTAATACGCGCTTCATCCTGTCTTTTATAGTTACGATAGAACGTCCTGCACAGAAAAATCTGTTCATCTACCTACTGCTTCAAATAACGTAATAACATATTTAAAGTATATTCGTAAAAATACACATGTGCTTTACGATTGAACATGAAACAATTTTATACGTCAATGCCAATGAAACAGGAAAATATAATATTTCGTAAAAGTACATACGCGTAGCTGTTACAGTGGCAAGATCCAATGCGATACGTAGTACTTTGCTCGCAAAGTTTACATTCACTTTTTTTCACGCGTCATTGCCCAAGCACAGCCAGTGAAATAAAGATAAATACGTTCCAGTTTTTCCGGCTGAGATCTTATTAAACAAGGTTTCGCAGAAAAGATTTGGCTGTATGCTTAAAAGTATAGTCTACTATCTATCTAATAACAAGGTACTATAAGATAATACATACGCGTGTATGTACGTGTCTGTCGTTGGAAAATCCACTTGCAAAGATGAGTAGCGGTAAAGAAAATTATTATTAAAAATAACAGCAAATACATTCGCGAAATCAATAAATTAGAATAAAATCTTTGGTTCGTCGTATATTAACATATCTATCTGAATATTTTTTAAAATTTCAGTCACGTTCTACTATTAATTGTGGCAAGAGGGGCCAAGTAAGTTTCATCTAAATATTAGTCTTATATCACCATGAATTATGTTAAAAGCATTTATAATATAGCTTATATATGCTCTCCTTATATCATCATCGTGTGTAATAAATCGCATATCTATCGCTCGATAATAATTTGTCGTCTAAAATCTCCTATATTACATTCACCTAACAGTCTTCATTTGCAATATTCCGCTTATACAAGTTCCTTAGTGATAAATTTCTTTGTGTTTCTCAACTTTCTAATAATAATAATATTCACTTTCTTCCTTCTCGTCTTTAATGTTACATTAAAATGAATGTACAGTGTTGTCATGTCCTACTAGCTCGATCTATAAGAAGAAGAAAAAGCATCATGCATCACGTTCGTTAGATCACAACACTATAATATAGTTCTTACCAAGGTAGACAGAATATACCGTGGATTCACCGTTCACATTAGCATATACTTGAGATTCCGTGGGTCAAACTTTTTTCAAGAACAATGTGAAAATCGCTTAGCGGCTCTAGAATATGTATAAGAAACGTTAAGAGTGTGGGATTCCTTAAAAATGAACTCTCATCGTACATATCTCCCGTAGAACGCGCCTCACTCATGGGACGTAACATAGAATGGAGAAGATGTTCCCTAAATTTATAACGATAAAGAAATAAATTTACTATTTGACGCTGTAGGTCCAAAATTGCGATGCATTAAAACGAAAAAATATTAATATCTACATAACATTCGTACCTCGCTGCTAAACAGACGAATAGTTGAAATTTTCCATCCTTGCCCAATGTTTGACTAAATATGTTAATTTGATCGATAAGGTGGCAATAACATCTTAAAATTGAAAACCGTTTAATGCTCTCTACGCGTATTGATTTATCTCTATCGAGCCTTTGTGAGTATTCGTCCATTTGCTCTAACAAGGAAATCTCAAAATTTTCTTTAGTACGTACTGTGGAAGAAGAATAAATTAAAATTAGTCGTATACGCGATGCGAGTAATACCAGACGCGACCTTTCTTTAACTTACAGAGATAATCCCAAACATAAATGTTTCTAGAAAATATCCTTTGATTTTTAAACCCAAAGAGAAATATTTGTTCCAAGGAAGGTACGAGACCACCTTCTCCGCAAAGTAAGGCAGTTAAAGAACTATCTTGGCACTCTTTTCTAAAGTGAAACTTCACAATGGCGTTTACCGCTTCTCCTGCAATAAAAATACGTATATTTATATCTCCGCAGCTCTTTAACACTCCGAGTACGAACTTCAGGTCTCCGGAGACTCGAGAAATACATTTTCGAAAATAATTCTCTCAATTTTGTGTGCAGTAATCGAAACTTCACGTACTCCTAGATGATCATATTTAGAATGAAAAATCTATGAAAGCATTCGTATAACGTGCATTAATTGCATTCCCAACTCATGTGAATCGAACTAGATTAGAATCAACTGAACTGACTGACTGAATTTTATTTCTTTTATATTTCTTGTTTTATTCAAATATTAACCTTGAAAAAATATTTCATCTTTATTTCAATGTAAAATTAAGTATTTTATTTTTGAAATATAAACCATTTTTACGCTATTTTTGTATAGATTATTATCCTTGTTCAAGGATCGTTACTAGAAATAGATTTTAAAAGTCTGGGTCCTTATCCAGACTCAGGTCCGTACTCGGAGTGTTAAGCAGCATCCTTTTTCGTCGCACTTACCAAGCATTTGCTGTAATTCACCCTGCGAAAGTATAGGACGCCTGGGTATACTCGGAGATCTGCATCTCGGTGGTGTGGAGCACGATTCGACTAATTCTTCGTTAACGATGCTTCGAGGTACCAGAGCACCTACCAGTAACCTTTCCGTGGAACCGTCGTCTATGCCTCTACCGAGCCATCGACCGCAAGGAAATTTGAACGTATGACCAGTCACCTCGTTTCTGACTACGATGTGTTCTACCATCCACTTTGGGGAAAGACCCGTATTGTCGTGTCCTATCCTTAGAGTGGACAGAACTCCTAGATTTTTGTGCTAAAAGAGATAAAATGTAAACGAAAGGTCCGTAGCCTTCGCGTAGCCATTCGCTACGTAATTCTTATCGCTGTAATAAAGAATCTTTAATATGCGTACATGAAATACAAACTCTAATGCTCCTTTAGGAATTGGAACAGGATTGGTTTCGCATAATGTACCGGATATTACGATCCAACTGTTAGCCGAAGTGGTAGCTGCGCTTGCTTTACGACTGGGAAATATCACTACTCGATACGGTAATTTTGTAGTCGGATAATTGTTTGTAAAACAGAAATAATCGACTGCGTTCAGTGTTAAAAGGTGATATAAAAACTGTTCTTTTTCTTCTTCGCAACGTAAAAATGCCGAACGTTTGTACTGGCTCCTACAAAATAATAACGATAAAAATAACTATTCCTTTCTCTTGCGAAAAATAAACTATACGGTTTTTTTTCTACAGATACCTCAACAACGTCGAATCGGCTAATAGAGTCTTCAGATGCCGAGAGAGCAGTTTCTTTTCCAATGCTAATCTGACCCAAGCTCTGGCATATCCGATGTGGGTTTTAATCTCAGTCATTGCTTGGATATTGCGTATATCGAAAGTCAAGGAATCAGGTAAGGGACGTAATTGTTCGGGTCCGATAGCTCTTCTTTCCCCGGGCGATTTATGCTTGTCCGAACTTCGTGTGGGAGATACGTCCGTCTCCAGTGCCAGATTTGACAAATCTAATGCAATTAGCATTTTTATTGTTACTTGGAACTTTTATTATTAAGAGAAAAACAATCTCGCTATATATCACTCGCTTGGCAATACAATAATTATTACGTTCAATGCGAATTCAATATATCTCGTATATAAATCTAAAAATGTACAACTTTTCTGAATCGACTTTACGTTCGCACTGAACATGTTAAATAGATTAATACTGTTTAACATTATAAGAAGAATTATAAGCCTATCGTACAAGATCATGCAAATAACATGCTACGCGTAAAAAATTTATTTTAAAAACAAAAATTAATCGATTAGTATATCGATAAATGTAAAATAAAATTTGACGGTAGTTATAACAATTGATTATTTTTCGATTATTTTAGCGTAGTATCGCGAAAAACACACACGAAAGTAGTCATTTGTATAAATTCTAATTTTTATCATGCCACTAAAAGAAAAAATTGTGCTTACGCGCGACACTTGAATAACGATGCAAAATTTCAATACATTCGCAACCGGTGATTCTAATTAGTGCTTTAGTTGGACGCTGCGTATAATTTCCAAATTTTCGGTATACGTGGCATTAATAATTTAATTATCGTAGATACGAAAAAGAATATCGTAAAATTCGTATCGAAGATTTTGAAATGACGCGAAATTATATTTCTGGCTGCCAATGTATTAAGCTACAACTTTTGTATACTACAAAACATGAATACGTGCGTTATAAGAGGAAGGATATCACGACGTAAAGGTACATGCACTTTCGCAAAAATCAGTAACGAGCTTCTACAGCATCTACGTTTAAAAAGAAGTTAAATCAAAAAATAAATATATCCCTCGAGGCAAGCCTGCGCTACGGCTTACCATTAAAATTCTCCTTGATATAGGAAGCGATCTCAAAAATATTTCTGCTTTTTATAGATGTAATGAAACGCTCCGATAAGCCGAAGTGTTTACTTGGCGTTTTCTTAGCTACTAGTAACATAAAAATAATAACAAAATCAAAAACTAACTGAAAAAAATTAAAAAGCAATTCATACAATAAAAGTGAACGTATAAGCGTTTTATAATATTATATTTACTTAGAGTAAAACTCTTTCCAAATTGTATATTCGTGTACCATTTGATAGTAATGAAACTATCGTCTCCATTATTTTAAATGTTATTATAGCTGTCACGAAAACTTGATTATTAGCACATACGATAATAAGAAGGAAAAACGGCTCCTACTTCAAATAATAATTTAATCGTTAGTATCGATAAGAACTTATCTAAGTAATGTATCAAATAATGTGGCATCGATTCATTGTGCAAACACTTCGAGAGAAAAAGAAGAATCGATATTTTATCAAATTACAATCAAATCGTTGTGTGTAGTATTAGTACAAGTTAATGATTATAGAGTAACTGTACCTGAATAAATAGTTTAATACAATACGAACATTTAAATAAACGTATAAAATCTATACATTTATAAAATATTATTTTACTGCTTTCGTGCAGAATTATTACAAGACATTATTCGTGGGGTTTTATTCGATCAAACGTAATATTAAATTATATAAATAATATATATAAGGATAGCAAATAACACATTTGTAATCGCTTGGCTATCTTTTTACCTATCGAAAATTGTGTGGAACATTTTGCAAGGCAATTACATATTTCACTTACGAAGCTTGATCTGTGCAAAGGTAAAGTATGTGCTTTAAATGATACACTTAAAAATTTAAACAAATATAACGAATAGTGCATTCGAATAAGAAAATTATGTTACAGTTATAATAAAATAAAATTATACTTAATGTTTCACGACAGAATAAGCCCTTAATAAGTGGATTCTGTTATCCGCGATAACACGTCGGGTAAAGGAAGGAAAAACGGAGATATATCGTATAAATGTTTCGTATTTTTTATTTATTACCACTTTGAAACTTTCGATTTATTGTACTCATAATGTTTATCTGTAATCACTATAAAAATAACACAATTTAGTGCTATATACTTAAAAGAATGAAAACTTTGCCATTTATTTATGCGTAGATGACGCGAATATAACATATCACGATATAATTGATAGTTACGATGTTGAAAAAATGAAGAATGAAGATAACACGATCGAATTGTTCCGCATGAAACATTGTTTAGTAAAAAAAAAGGAAAAACATAAAATATCTTCGAAAAAGACTATCCAAATTACAGCAATATTTAATAAACTACGTATATCTATAGTTCAAACGAGGCTCTTAAGCGATAAGATTATAATCGTTGTTTATTGCGAAGATTCCTAATTCACCGTAATAATAAATGATCCTGATAAATGTCGAGAAACGTTAAGTATTTGTAACATTTGACTAAATTACCATAAAAGAAAAGATATTTCACAAAGGATAGCCTTTTGTAAATCACAACTAACAGTGCATATTATTTACGAACAAAAAACCAATATCTACTAGAATTTTGTATTATAAATAAATGAGACACGTACAATCGAGGCGCTTCCGCAGTACGTTCCACTCTAAGGCTGCATTTCCAGAACATTGCGAAATTGTAAATTGCCAAATATCAAATTAAGTAAGATTTTTTGTCCACTATTTTATCGATATATTACACTCGAAAGTTGACAATACATTTATTTGATTCCTCGTCGTATTTGAATTTGTAATAAAAAATCTTAAAAATTCAAGGTATTAAATGCTGATATACAAAGCCGTCCCCAGATTTTTATACACTGAATTCGAAACATTTATATGTATTGACATCTTTTAATGTATATAGATTAATTACATGTGTGCATCAGTGACAAATCTATCGTCGAAAAATATTAAAAAACTATACGAAACGAAAATATTCCAAAGGTAGCATTTAATTATAATTTTTTAAAATTATCATAACGGAATGAAAACGTAAAAAGGGCAACTTATTAAGAAATTTAATATAATTTATCGATAATTCGTTTTTCACTTTTTTGACGATTCTTATTAAAAATTTTAAAAGAACTTGACCTATGTCACTGATGAACTTCTTTATTTATAATGTATCTATATTATATCTAAAATATACAAAGGGATTAATTATTACGATTAATAAAACTCACCAGGAGAAAGAAAGTTGGGATCTATAGGCTTAATTGTGTCATTACATTCCTCTAATTCCTGATACATTATGAGATGCGACCAAAGTGCACTTTTGCCTTGTTTATTTTGTAAGCCATGACTCCATACCCTTTCCAATAGATCGCATAGACTGGCAACTAACGTATTTTCCTCGACATCGGAAAGAGATTCGTTTCCGTGGCCAAGTGCAACGGCTTCCGAACCCATTTTTTCGACTAACATTCTTTTCGTTTTAGATTTACAATCCTTGGTATAAAAATACACTCGTTATACATTCGATAGAAATTATTCACAGTAAAAATACGCGCGGCATTAAAAAGCACACGTTGCGAGGTGATGCATTGTGTTACAGAATTATCCTTAACATTAATGATAGTATAAAGATATATATGTATAGATGGAATAAAACGTACTTTTAAAAGTTTCTCAACAAACGTCCAATTGGCTTGTGCTATCAAAGCAGGACTCATATCTGTCGAAAGCTTCGTCTGAGGTCGCGGAGATTGTGATTCTTGTGGCGTTGTAGTCTTACCGTTAGATTCCACAGATTTCATCTTATATTTCCACTGTGTCTGACCTCTTCTACTACTACGGAAAAAGAATGTAGTACGTTATACGATATTCTTTCGACAATTCTTACACAAAACAAAGTAAAATTTACATTCGCGAAAAAGATAATTTAAAATTGGTATAAAAAAAATCATAGTTCCATCGACAAATAAATGATTACACAAGTATAGCGATTATATGCGAAGAATTTGTATTACAATCAAGAAATAAAACGACGAGCATGCTTAAAACACATTGCGTGATGTCGAGTTCTTACCGAAGTATACTACGAGAGAAGCAGGAAATAGGACAATTAACATTAACATTAGTAGTTATGAATAATAAGATATCTTAGATATCAGAGATGTAATCGTATAAAAGATATACCTTTGAACGGGTTCTTTATTTAACGCAGTATTATCCAATAACGGAAAAATTCGGAAATATGCCGCTCTATGCGGAACGATTTCCGTGGGTGGGTTAGTTTCAAAATCTACATTGTTTAATCTCTGTTCGATTATCTTTTGAGTTTCTGCTATACTCGTGCACGTTTCATAACGCGTCGATCTTATAATCGCTTCTCCCACTTTTTTCCTACAATGACAGCGATTACGTTACTTTTAATCACAACGATAAATTGATTTTAGAAAAATAACTACGGCCAAATACTCACTTTAAAAGACTGATTCTGTCATCGAAAACTTTTATATTGTAATCGAGTTCGCTCCACGCTGACATAACTTTGCTGTCAACCAGAGAAGCGAACATCTGCGTTTCTAAAAATCTTGAC
This sequence comes from Liostenogaster flavolineata, assembly GCA_025433975.1. Classification (NCBI taxonomy): domain Eukaryota; kingdom Metazoa; phylum Arthropoda; class Insecta; order Hymenoptera; family Vespidae; genus Liostenogaster; species Liostenogaster flavolineata. The sequence goes on along the minus strand of JAITYT010000948.1, from coordinate 1,130,701 downwards.
AGAAACGGTAAGTGTTGTGCGGGTTGATCCGATAAGAAGGTTGCTTTGTCGAATACGTGCATGCTATCTCTGTTATTTAACCATTCGTCTTTATCCTATAATCAAAATGAAACCTCGTAAATATCGATATAAATATATATTATAAAAAAGATCGATCGATTATCTATCGTTCGTAACACACCTGACTCGGTTGAATAACGAAATGCTCGTAAGTGGAAAACATTTGTACAAAACGATTTAAGAAAACTTCTCTGACGGCATTATTAAATATAATTGTTTCTTGGTATTCTTCTTGAGGTGTAAGTGTTTTCTCTTTCGCGGTATCTTCCATTGAATCAATGTCGTCTACGATAACACCTAACGCAACGTCGTCATTAAGTTAAGATACAAGAAAAGAGATTGTGAACTTTTTTGAATTATTTTATACAAATTATTTCTAACCTGTTCTCTTAACTGTATCGACTATCCTTTGCAAGGTATCTGACTGTAACACTGGTTCTGATCGATCCCAATCTAAGACATTATGTAACGAATGTTTTCTACGGGGAAGACGAAATCCGGAACCAGGAAGTGTCAAGCTGCTTGTCATAATATCGCCATTCATATGATTTGTGACCATATTATCAGTCCTAGAATATACGCGAAGGTTTCAATGGAAACAGCAAACATTCGTGATTTTTCGCCATTTTTATGCATATAAATATATTACGATATTCTTCCTTACTTTCCCGTGTGCGGTACTTTGTACTTGTTTAAAAGTGCTCTAATTTCTTCGATAAATTGCATTTTGTGAGGAAATACAGGTAATTCTTCAGGGAATTGACTACTTTGTTTATCTATATCTACATAACAAAGGTTTGCCTGTAAGTAAAATAAAATAATTAAATACAATTTATATTATTTTCACCTTATACCGCATATAACGTAAATATACTAGATAAATAGATCTAATTACCTCACTCGCTATTTTTAACGCCCCACCTTCATTCTGGGCATGTAATCCCATTATGAACGGAACCGGTGCATCTAAAAAATGATGCAAACTGGCCGGCAATATTGGTACATATACGTGCTGCCACGAAAATGGAAACAGGAGAGCCGTTACGCACTCCGATACTACCATCAATTTGTGAAAATCCGAACTTTTTAACAGTACTTGATTTTCCAAGAGAACACAGGTGAACAATTGAATGATACAATCAGTACCAAGCCACACAAAGAAGTCCTTAAGAGGGTAATCCAGCATCGGCAATTCTTGCAACAGAGTCGGTTGGTAAATTACCAACTCCAGAGGTTTTTTAGCGGGTTCAACGTTCGGTACGAAAAATTTCAATGATTTTCCAGGAAGTGGTACCGGTACGTTATAAAGGAGATTATATACGTAAGATTCTAAACTAAGACCAGGACCCGGATGCCTAGGAACACATCTGCAACAAAATAATGAAACTTACTATTTACAGTTACGTAAAGTAAAGAAAGCAACGAAGAAAATAATGCAAACAAAAAATTGTACGTTATATATCGGAAGTCAACCCCGTGATACCCGGTTCACTATCGTAACTTATTCGTAAGAAAATAATACAAAATATATAAGATATATAACGGTTATTACTTGTAAAGATTGGTGAGGAACGTTCTGGCCGCGTGTAGGTAAGGCTGCTGGCAGAGTAGGGATATCGACTTAGTTACTAGCAGTTTATCTTTGGTAGAGTCATAATACGCTAACGCTGCACCCGGTGAATGTGCCGACAGTTTAAAATGTCGTGGCAAAGATTTTGTATTGTGCCCATCGTGACCCCTTCTTGTCCTAAAGAAATCGTAAAAGTTCAAGTTTAGCGCGAACGATCTTACGAGTGCAATCCACATTAACGTCATAAGTACGATGTACGAACGACAATGCTCCATTATCTCAATGTTTAATCGAAATATTTAGCACGTTCCTATATCCTTTAACGCGTTCGGGTTGTACCGCTGGTGGTACACGAACTATTGCCGCGTCATAGCGTTATAAATTAGCCCCGCCAGATGGGAAAAAGTACGAAAATAACGGCGTCGCGAACGTGCTAAATCTCTAGACGCATCAAGACGCAACGCGGAACAACTTACGTCGGCGGTGTATTGTTTTGACCGCTGCTCAGTTCCGTGATATGCATTGCCTGCAATATTTGCATAGCGGCGCATATCTTACGATCGCGGCACTCCTCGTAGAAAACGAGACTAAACCCATACGTCCTATGGCCATCCTCCTTGGTTAGGACGAACGAGTGAAACATAGGTTCAACCGAGTGTTTCTGCGTTCGAAATCTTAAACCGCTCGGCAAGCAAAGCTGAAAAGTAAAACACACTTCGTTAGAGCAATAAACGCTTTTGGATAGATCTACGCGGAGGCGTGCGTGCGCACTCGCTCAACCATCCACTCACCTACGCATTCGACATATATACGCACGAATCTGTTCATTGATTCGAGCACGAAGCCTAATAATATACGAAGACAATGCGAACATTTTTATTTCGCAAAATGATGAATTTAACTCAACCAAGAACTAATTCGACTCGTTAATTTCTAACGGATCGAAACGTTAACTTACGCCATTTTGAACGATCGTAGAACTTTTAACACGCCATGTACAATCAAACCCAATTGTAGCAATAGAAATGTGTTGAAAGTTACGCCGTACGACCTCAAAACATCGCAGAGCTGGTATTAAAAAATGCAATTAGATAATGTATTTCAAAGTTTTTGCAAACGATTGCAGTTCTGTGTTAATTCCAATGGATAACACTTCGAAAGCATATACCACTAATTCATATGCGCGTTTCTCTGCAAAATGGCGTTTAATTCATTTTATTTGGCCTATTGTTTACGAAGTAATAACTATTTACTTTCAACACATTCCCATTGGTCACCCTGTAGTTTGTATGTAATACTTTATTTTACGAACGATTGAGACACACACGCACACATACACATACACAGAGCAGTGAACGTCAACGATCCAATTTAACGAAGCTATAGAAAAGAAATATTCATATTTGTTTGAAGATTCGACCGGTGAGTAAGCTCTTTACCACCAAACCATACCGGATTATAATAGTTCTTGGCCAAGAGTACCTTGCGGCGCTCGAGTTTCAACATCGTCGCGTTTAATTTCAGCTGGGTGAATGAACGAGCACGATGACAATTGAAAAGAAACTTCGCGCTACGTACCATGCAGACGGACTGATCGTCGAACGAATTCCATGGCACCGAATCAGGATAATGCCCCAAGACTTTGCTCCTGTACGCTCGATCCAGAGGTGTGCATTGCAAGGTATCTCCTGTAACACGTCAATAAACAAGCTCGCGTTTACCCAAGGCATCGACGTTCTCCCAACGTGAAACGAACCCTTCCGTTGGCGCCTACGGGTGCCCTGACTCAATCTGGTCACCCGATGCCTGCGGATATTCGTGTCGGATATTTATTCGCGGAATAAGTAACAAAGATCCAACAGTGGAATGTACCTATTTACGGACACGATACGTAACACATCGGCTGATAAGTTCCCGGTCTAAAAATAATGCCCGGTAATGCAAAATAAAGCCCACACGTTCCTTTGATACCTTTAGAGTGTCAGCTATTTTATGCGTCTTCGCTTTACTATTTGTCAAAACAGTTTTATGGACTTTTTTGATGTTTTCTGATGTAACCATCCTTTTGGCAAACCAGATTTTTCTGACGCAGAGTCCGCATAACACTTATCAAGCCAAGCTTTCGTTTCAACGTTGTTTTTTTCCATCAAAATACAATTTTTTATCGACTCGCGAAATTCTTTTGTTGTCATTGTTACCACTGTAACTTTTAAACCAAACGTCAGATCGTTATGAAATTTTTACAGCTATCTTTTGAAGGTTAGTACTTTCTAAAAAGATATTAATTCCGTATTTTTGACGCCATCTGTCTGACAGACCGGAAACTTATCAGCCGATGTGTTAGAAGAAAGTTCGATATCTCGATTCCTCGTGAATTTAAAGAAGTTCATTTGACGGCACGCGTAAACATCTGCGACATGCTCATTAAACGCGAGAAAAACGATCCTTTTTTGAAGCGATTGATAACTGGTGATGGAAAGTGGAGTGACGCGCGAACGGTCTTGGTCTCGGCATGATGATCCGCCTCAAACGACATCGAAAGTAGACGTTCATCGGAGGAAGGTTGTACTCTCAGTGTGGTGGGATTTTAAAGGTGTCGTGCTTTTTGAGCTTCGACTAAGGAACCGAACAATCAATTCAGAAGTGTACTGTCAGCAATTGAACAATTTAAACGAATCCATCATCCAGAAACGTCCAGATCTCGTTAATCGTAAAGGAGTTGTGTTCGATCATGATAATGCCAGACCACATTCAAGTTTGATCACCCGTTAAAAATTATTGAAGCTTAGATAGGATGTGTTGCCGCACCCAACATAATCGTCTAACCTTGCGCCGTCAGACTTCCATTTGTTTTTCTCTCTTCAAAACTCCTTGCGTTTTTGCGTGCAAAACTCATAACGTTCAATTAGGATGAGGCTATAAATCAACACCTTGTTCAGTTTTTTGCTGATAAAGACAGTTACTTCTATAAACGAGGAATTATGAAGCTTGGCAAAATGTTATTGAACAAAATGGCCAATATATCGTTGATTGAAGTTTGTTCTTTATATAAATAAATAAATACACTTTTTCAAACATAGAAGAAATGCGTCATGACTTTTCCGACGATCTAATAGATCTTCGGGATACGAATATCGATATAAATGGCTACCTGGAACGGATATATTTTTATCGGAACTCCTTTTTATTGAGGACGATCTCTTATGAATATCGCGAGAGAAAATTCGTTCGTCATCTGCATATCATCATGCACAGTTGAATGATGGATATTCAATGTTTCTGCAATTTCCCGCGTCATGTAACGTTGGTTAGACTCAATTAATGCCTTTATTTTGTCGTCGTCAGTCTCGGGTTGGTCTTCGTGACCAAGGAGCGTTGTTTTAAGGACAAAATTACCAGCACGGAATTTCATAAACCATCGCTGACACTCACGTTCTTGTACAGCATCCTCGCCGTAAACTTTGCGCAACTTTTCACAAGCTTGACGCGCGTTCTTCCCTTTATGGAAGTAAAACAGTAAAATATAGCGAAAATGCAACATTTGGTCTTCCATCTTCCACTTATAAAAGCTGTCAAAAATGAAAAAAAAAAACAAAAAAATGAATCAACTTGTTTCAAACGAAGTATCAGCTGTTAAATGACCTAACAATAACATAGACGCGAGTAACTCCAGTCCTTCCGGTAATAAACAATCGCCATCTGTTACGAAAATGCGTCACGACTTTTCCGACGACCCAATACATCCTATCTAAGAGCATACGATACGAGGGATAAGATAGGTCGCGTCGTAACAGGCTGCTACTCGTTGCATAGGCGCGCATCCACGACGTAAGAAGACGCTCCTTCTCCTTCGTGGGAGAGAAGCAAGACCGTGACCCGGATATTGAATTCTTAAACACGTTGTTAAATAAAGGCGGACGAGGTCTGTCGGCTTTGGCTAAGCACTTGCCCACCCTACGCCTGAATTCGCTTCTCAGGGCGGCGGCGTCGTCGAGGATCGTCGAGGAACCGCGAGGCATAATGAACCTCCCGCTCTTTCCGTCCGTGGAGTCGTTGAGTGCACGAGCGCGCGCGTCTATACGTACACGAGGTCTCGCTAATCGTCCCGACCGATACAACTTAACAACGCGATGGTCGATGATAGTTCCAAGATACAAGGTAAGGTGAATTTT
>JAITYT010000948.1:1112483-1124502 GCA_025433975.1 Liostenogaster flavolineata | reverse complement strand
GTGTACCCTGACCCACTACATAATTTAAAAACTTTAATGCCATATCTGTGACGTTTTTGTTTTATATATCGACGAAATACTATGCGGCCTCGAAATGGCACTAAGGATTCATCCACGCATAGTATCTCAACTGGTTTATGATATTTCTTAAATATTATATATATATATTTATTGTCTACAGCGCCGTGGGGGCCACCGGTGACCCTAGCAAGAAAAATGCTTCGAGCATGATTCTATAACTCGCTTTATTTGCTGCAAATAATATTTCCATATAATATGCATCGCGTAATGAAAAATTCACGTTGGCGCCTTGGGCAAGCCATGGAAAATGCGCCTGACAGTCAACGTGTTAAATTTAGGAAATGCTCCACGCACAGCTTCGTATACACTTAACCCTCTTAGTGCGGCGGGCCGATATATCAGCCCCTAGCTAGACCTTGCACATGAGAGGGAACCGGTAGGACAATCAGAAATGGTGATCCAAGAAGACGAAGCAGGGGCGAACGGAGAACCTAAACTCGGCACCCAGAAACTAGAAGAGAATAAAATAGGAAATAGGAAGCGAAGCTCTGACACCGGAGCAGCAGTAACGCGGAAGTCCATCTTGCACGGAGATCAGAGGTACTTGCGTTCTAGGCGCAAGGACAAAGCTTCAAATCAAAATGAGAAGTACAGAGCAGGGGGTTTTAGTGGGTAGGACGGAGAGAACTAGAGTCCCTCGCGAGTCCTACACTACTTTGGTGTCTCCAGGGGCGTGCGTAAAGGCATTTCCCCCCTCTTTAAACAAAAATAAAGGTATTTTCAACATATCCAATTGAAAGAAAAGGTTAACGTTCTTTAAACAAAAAAGAAGGTAGACCTTGCGCGTGAATTATGTAAAAATAAAACGTAATCGACAGGGACATTGAGAAGGGATCGAGAGAACATTCCCATGTTCAACATTTCCAATTGAAAGAAAAGGTTGACCTAGGAGAAAAGTAATACGTTAGAAGTGACACGGTTCTTTTTTTAGGGCAAAGGAAAAAAAAATTGCCACACCGCGTCAAATTACCCTCCGAATTTCTCGCTAGTACACCCAAGAAGAAGGTTAGCACTAAGAGGGTTAAATCGCCGTTGATTCGTGGCTGTCCGCCTCGTGATCGTCGTAGGTCTTGCTAACGCGAAGTGAAATTTCACCGTTTCGTAGAGCGGCTGCTGGTTGCCAGGAGAAGCTCTTGGGTCGCCGCTTCAACTGCCGGAAAAATTCCGAATTCCTCGACCCACCGTCCCAACGGTGCAAGTTTGTTATTGAACGCGGTACGTACGTACGTACATACGTACTTACGTGCATGTCCCAGGGAGGGGGTTCGACCTGAATGAGGCTGAGTCCTAGTCGACGTCTTGGCACGTTTCCAACCGCACCGCGATTACATCCTACCTGTGTAGGTACGTATAGATAGGTGGGCGCTCGTGACTCGAGCCTCGTACGACGAAGAACACAGGTGATAACGCAATTAATTGCTGCCCTGTTATTCAAGACCGTATTATTCAGCACTTGGAATTCATAAGAAATTGGGGGACTGTGTTTTACGTTATCGAAAACTGTGTCAATTCGAGACTCCGAATCCGTGCAGAATTAAAGGATTCGTTCCTGATACTCGACCTTCGATGAAACGGCAACGTGGGCAATATAACACGACCCAGCGCGTCGATGAAATTACGTTTAACAGGTTGAGTTCAGTGTCGGTCACCGATTGTCAAAAGATCGGTCGAACTTCCGTTCAGGGGGCGTCAGTCATCGGTGACTGACAGTGGGACTTTTAAGCAGCGCGCGCGGTCTGACGGGGATTTCCTTAGAAATTCGCGTGACACTCAACGTGTTAACACGTTCCCTGCCATGGTGTTTACGAGGAGATATCGTTTTTAGGCCACGTGTACCGTTTTCAGTACACGGTAAGAAATTTAATAATTTTGTATAAATATCTATTTTTTCCTATTTTTAGGAGAATTTGTGTTATCTTCGTAATTATAAATATTAAAATACATTTATTCCATTTTGAATAATCGAAATAAAAGTTATGTACAAAAGCGAATACGAAATAGAAAGTATGTCCTATATTTGACTTATATTTTCGTGTAGCGATGAATTTTGTTAAAACAAGGAATGCATAAATATGGTTAAAAAATATTCTACTCTATTTTAAATTATAATATAAATAAATATCGAATATAAAGTTCGAATGATTCTTCGACTAACTTTTATTTTCTTACGATACAACAAACGCTTCTTAAATTCAAACTGCAAAGCGAGCACCTGAAAACTGAAATTTACACTGACAACTACTAACCACGCCGCGTGTACCGTTATCGGTACACTACTAATTCCTGTAAACATCATTACGACACACAAAAAAAGTGTTACCAGCAATTACTTTTAGATTAAAACATCGTAAATTAAAAAGAATACAACTTAGCGTACGAATGAATTTTAGCGTGTACCGTTTTCGTTCGGTACACGTGGTAGGGAACGTGTTAACAAAAGAATTGAAATAGATATCGTTAGTTCAACTTGTAGACAAATCGCCAAAAAATTCGCATTTTTAGCTAGGCAAAGTCATAAAAAAAATCGACTACTCGCGTGTTTATAAATTCTGAGAGTGTTTTGTTACAGGACCTCGATGTGCTGAAAGTATTTCTGCAAATCGTTTTCCCGATAGGATCAACGTGAAATGGACATCGTTCGCTTCTTCATAAGGATTAGATACACCCAGAAAAAAAATGAAAAAAGGGAGAAGGATTTTGGTCAATAAGAATCTGAACCTCCCCGTTGTTACAAGCCGATAGAGGTCTTACGTAAGATTCTTCTTGCTCCTCGAAAAAATGTAGCAGCCGCGAGCGTAAATTTTGTAGTTGGACAGACCACGGTTTAGCTAGAACAAACGCATAGAAACTGTCTGTCGTACAATCGATGCAACGTTAGAAATCCGTCTTATCTTGAAAATCCATTGTGTCTTTTTCGAATCACCTTGTATACACGTTCGACATTCGTCGCCATTTTATTTGCGGATATGAAACTAAATTGCATATTAAGGAAGAAATTGACGGATCCTTGATGACGAATATCGATCGACGATATCGACGATGAACCACCAATTCGTCTGGCCCATTCCATTAATTTCTATCCTCGCCTCGTAATTTCCCATCGAGTATATTGAATCGCTGAACGATCTCGATAACATCGATTAAGCTTTTTTTTTTACGTATTTCCAGTGAATTCTTGGAAATGTCGCCAAAAATTTGATCGTACGATCACGCGACGATCTTATCGTGATAATAAGATTGTTCGCTAAACGAAAAAGCTACAGTCAATAATATCAGGTCGTCAAGGATACAATTTGTAGAAGATATGAAGAAAAATTATTATCGACCACGAATTTCATCCTTGACAACCTAATATCGTCGGTTAACAGCGACGTAACCGATCTAAAATTTTGTTAAAGCTAATAGTTCTCGTCGTACAATTCTTCTTTGATAAAAAATATATTATCACGAAGAACGACGAAGATAAGATGCATTCATAAGCGATGATTGCTCGCGTGCATCACGACAATCGTGACGACGCGAGCGAGATAATAGCTGCTTACTTTGATCCTACAAGGGGAGACGCGGGCGACGAGAATTTCTTCGTCGTCCGTAGGATACAACGCCATTGTTCGGTCGTTATTCTGTCGTCGGTGCAATTAATTGAGCGGAAATAAGGGCGACGTAATTTTAATTTTTTAATTTGCGTGACACCGTTTTCAATTGCTTCTTCCGAACTCGCTAGGCTCGTCTTCTCTCCCTTTATTTTTCCTTCGTTCTCTATTTTTACGGTATTGTAACGGAAAGAAGAAGTAGGAAAAATCGAATCTCGCCGACCTAAATTATATACCAGCTTCCGCTACGTTTTGCGTTACGATTCTTCTCGACTGCACATCAGCGACAGTAAAGAAAAAATCCGAGCTTCGCATTCATGATATCCAGCAATCCTAAATCTCGCGAAATACTTCGTGCTTTTATCGCGATTTACGAAAACTCAGTTAAAATTTCGCGGACTATTCAAAAGGAGAAACTCGAAATTATAGTTTTTACGTACATAATCGCACGATCGAAAAGGCAAACTCTCGCAGCCTAGTAATTTATTTTCCTCGTGGCAAATATACGTAGTAATTTCTCTCGTTAAAATCGTAGTAAACGATTTAAACGCTTTTAATGGATTCGCTTCCCGCTAACGGTGAAAAATCGGTAGGTCTATTACCGCTTTTACGCGTCGTAATCCATGAATTTTCACTCGACCATACTCTCGTGATAAATAAAATCTATTATCGCATCCATGAAGCGAATCGTATTTTGCTCGCTTTCTACTTCCTCGTACTTTGACACGTACGCAATTCGTAACGTTCGCAGAATTCGATCGACGCTAAAAGAGCCGGGCAGACGTCGTCGGCATCGCCGCGTTGATATCGCAACGCGTTACAATAGATCGCACGAGTAGGTGGAGGAGAAAGAGGAGGAAAAGAGAATATGGCCCTTTGACGGGTACTCATCAAAGGGTAGACAACAGTCGCTCGAGTATTTCGAACGATCGAACGTTGGACTCGTTTCATTTCCTCTCTTCTTCTTTTTCTCCTTTTTTTGCAGTTCCATTTTCAAACGAGTTAAGACATCCGAACGATCAACGTTGAACGGATCGTCGGATACGAACGAGAGTTCGGCAATGATCGCTAGTCCACGATGATGACGATGACGAGCGAACAGCGACAGTCTACGGTAAAATTTCTCGGCGGGTCCATCACGGATCTTTGCATTCCGGTCGGACATCGAACGCGATTACGTCGAGTTGCGTCGGTAAACGAGATCGTTATCGTTTTGCGGCACTCCAGAGTCAGTTATTTTACGCGTAGAACGCTTTTATTTACAAAGATGGATGCGTGCGTATACGATTGTACACGCGGCACGTATATCAGCGGCAATCGGCCAATTAACTGGTAAGATCCACGTTTTCTTCCAGATCAAAGGTCTCGATCACGCGCATCCGCGTGAAAACCATTGTAATCGCAAGAAATCGCACAGTTGCGAATCTCCTAACCAAGCAAAAGAGTATTTAGAAATTCAATTACACCCAATTCTGTTTTTACACGATTTTGATATAACACGAATTAGAAATTGGAATTAACTGTAGACAACGCACCCGGCTATCCGGTCTTAGAACATCCAAACGTGCAATTTTCTTTGCTGCCGGCAAATACCACATCCTTGATACGACCCTTAGATCGAGGTATAATAGCGACATTTAAAACATATTACGCAAAGCGGACATTTTCATACGATTTGGACGAATCGATAAATAAAACATTAATAGAAATTTTCAATCACGGATTGCATCGATCAAATTGAATTCCATCAACTTTGGATGCATGTTAGAAAGGCTGTTTGGCCAGAATGTATTAAAAAGAAAGGTCCTGTCCTCCCTAATGCGGCCGAATTTTCCAATATCGTAAAATTGGCACATGCAATTAGCGGAGAAGGATTCGATGATCTATCGTTGAAGGTATCGATACACTTTGTACGATCCATGTGCAATCTTTACGAAATAAAATGTTTAAGATCCTAACACGAAAACTCATGTATTATCTTTCCTGACTTCTTAGAACTGGAACCAATCTTCTATTTTTCGATAGATGCAATATATTTTTTACGCGATTTTGATTTAATACGAATTAGAAATTGGAATTAACTATGGACAACGCACCCGGCTATCCGGTCTTAGAGCATCCAAACGTGCAATTTTCTTTTCTGCCGCCTAATACTGCATCCTTGGTACGACCGTTAGATCGAGGTATAATCGCGGCATCTAAAACATACTACGTAAAGCAAACATTTCCATACGATTTGAACAAACCGAAAAATGAAGCACTAACAATACGAAATAAAATGTTTAAATCCTAACACAAAGCTCACGATTTATCGTACAATCTTTTGCTGATTTCTTAGAACTGGAACCAATCTTCTTTTTTCAATAAATGCGATATAGTTTTTTACGCGTATTTCTCGGGAACGTATCTATCGCGTAAAAAAAAAATTAGATGCACATTCGTTTCTTCCCTTCTTCCTTTTAACCGGTATTTAACGAATCTACGACCTGAAAAATCACATTCTCTTCGTCGTCGTTCCTTTCCTTTGGTACGTACTTCTCTAAAGGACGTTCGCGCGTCTTCCAGGCCAGACACGAAGTCGATATTAACGTCGAGTGAAATGGGAATATCGAAGGCGCGACGAGAAGACGATTTTCCTGAATAATCGCTGGCGAAGGGAGGCTACGATGAATGCTCCATGTACGAAGAAAGTTCGTCGTTAAGCGTGTACGGCCGTGTATTGATTCTATAAAGAAGGAAAAGGAAAGAGAAAGAGTAAAAGAGAGCTCAGCGCGCACGAGACGTGCAAATAACCGGTACCTTCTACGAACGCGTGGTAGGCGTGGACAGGGCGCGAACTCGACGCTGTCTGTAGCTCGATGTTGAGCGCGTATGCGTATGTTCGACCCTGACGCTAGAACTGGCGACCACTTGTGTGCACTCGTCTCTAACAAACGTGTCAAACTTGCTTCGGACAAGGACGAAGAATCTACGAAAAGCAAGCGTGTACCAGTACACAAACCTAAAAACGTTACGATGAAAATAGCCATCCATTTCGGTAATGCGCGCTTTTAATCTTCGCTCCACCAATGTCTATACACACGTTTGAGGTATTATGGGAACGGTCTTTGTCGTTTCTCTGACCACAAGAAACAATCAAACGTATGCTACGTAGGTAGAGTAAGGAACAACGTTGCGCGCCAATTTTGGCATATCGAACGCGATGAACTCTACCGTAGGACGAAATCGAAATTTCATTTACGCTAATGTATCTTAACGCACGAATTGCACGCCGTTCGACTCGTCGAAAAACACGAGAAAGCTTGCTGAAAATTGAAAATATCGAATGCCAATTCTTTCGTCATTTTTAGGAAAATTAATCGCCTACGCGCTTGCGATTATTCGTGATTTTAGTCGAAAGTCAACCATCTTTTTATCGTTTTAAATGGATCCATTGGGCGTTTAAATTTGTAAGATATAATTAAATGGATTTTACGGGAATAACGAACTATTGGATTTTCAACGTAAAATAGAGACTAGATTTTCTGTATACGCTAGAATCGCATCGATCTAACCGGATCGCGTAAATTAAACAAAATAAAAAGCCGGACGTTCATCCTGTTGAAAAGGTCACCTCTCAAATTTTCCGAGGGTAACATACGCATACGTGGAATACTGTAGACGGACAGTCAATGGATTCCCTTTATAAAACGGCAGAAAGGACCGAAAGAAAGGAAGAACGTTTATTTTCGGTTTTAAATGGTATCCGAGCAAGTCGCGCGAGCACGTGTAAATTTATATACATGAATTAATCATGACGATACTCGCCGTTTTAAAATTCTATTTACGCAAGACGAAAAGAAAATACTCACTCGGCCGCTAACTTTCATTTACTTTCACTGAAAAGAGGATCGATTCGTCCTTTTCTCAGCACGTCGATTCTCCAATCGTCCAATTCACAATGAAGGATTCGAGTCGAGCGTTAGGTCTCACAGAAATTAACACGAACAGCACGTCGATGATTATCGGACTCAACACGGATACGACGTGCGTAACGATTTCTTTGATCACTGCTGTTCGACACTTTCGCTACGGCGAAGCTGATCGTCGAAGGAAAATCGTGAGTTCGCACTTTGGCTCAAAAAAATATTAGTGATTTATGTAATCTCAGATAACATCAACGCGAAGAGTGCGAGTAAGTAACGTAACGGTACGTACCGAGAATCGAAATGAACATTTACGGCACTCTCGAAGCGTTACCGTCTTACTTCATTTTCATACCATTCGCGCAACTATAGAAGTTACGAAAGAAGACGATGCTACTCGGAACCAAAGTGTCAAACTGCAAGGCTGATCCAAAAATTGTCATTGCCAATGTGACACGTATCTTTTCCTATTTTTGAGAGAATATGTGCTCTTTTCATAATTATAAATACTAAAACGACGAAATGCGTAAAATAACAATAACAAAATAAGTTTATTTTATTTTGAATAATTGAAATGGAAATTGTGTACAAAAGTAAATACAAGATAGAAAGTATGTCCTATGTTTGGTTAAAACAAGAAATGCATAAATATGGCTAATAAATATTCACAGTTTTTACTTACAAAATCAATCTCTCATACCTTCTTTTTAAATTATAATATAAATGAATATCAAATATTACAACGAACACTTCTTAAATGCAAACTGCGAAACGAAGAGCCAAAGACTAAAATTTACACTGATAACTAATTACCACACCGCGTGTACCATTATCGGTACCAGCAATTACTTTTAGATGAAAACATTTTAATTTAAAAAATTGAGCTTGGGGTAAAAATGAATTTTAGCGTGTATCGAAAACGGTACACGTGGAAGGAAACGTGTTAACCTCTTAACTGAGGAATTTAGTTTTAGAGATCTCTCACTGAGTGCGTAATTAAAATCAAGCAATAACGAGTATACACATTGTACACATGGTAAATAATTAAAAAATTATATTTTTATGCGATAAAAAATCAACAATTCAATTTTTAAAAAGTTGTTATTATTATTAAAAACTTAAAAGTTGCCAAAAAATAATAAGATTCGCATAGACAAGAAAAATTAAAGAAAAAATATAATTTTAAAAAATTCAATCGATTCCAGTGTGGTATTTTTTTCATTAAGTACAATAGAGTGTAACCTTGTGCTTTATTTTGATAATAGCCGAGGAAATAAGTAAAAAATCCAAGCAAAACTTTTGGTCCGTGTCGGTAATATAAAGGAAACGTACCACCGAAAAATATTGTTATCACGTTTCATTGAAATTTTGAATTTTTATATCGAATGATAATTTTTTTATTTTCCATGAACAGATTGGTCACGTGCGATCACCGATCAACTGCTAGCACGAGTGGTTAACGAATTTAATCGCATACCGTTCGGTACACTTTTGTCTCCCCTTCTTACGTCACACCCCTCTCTCTTTCATCTTCTTCCTACACCGTCAATGCCACCGTCTCCTCTTTATTCGCGCGTATCCGAAATTTTCAAAAACCGTGAAGGTATCTTATTAACGTCGAAACTCCCTACCGTCGATGATAAAAAGTCCAACGTCTTGCTCGAGTAAGCTTTCTCTCACCCTACACTCTCTCTCCCCCTCCCCTGTGGCTACGTATGATGTCATCGTACACCGAGTCATTCGTAGGCGTATAGAGGGCAAGGGGAAGGGGGAAGGGGCGCTCCCTGCCGTCTCTTAAACGCGCGCGCGCGCGCGCTTAAAGAGCGGAAGTGCAGTTAGAAGAGCGAATCGTGTTACTCGAAGCTGAAGAACCAGCGTCTACGTACGAGGAGAAAAACAATTGAATTCGAATGGCGCCGACAATTTGGAAAAATCGGTAACGTCGATCTCTTTTCGAATGTTCTCATTCCTGGCTTTTAACTAAAAATGTCACTGGTGACACCGTGGGAAGTAAATTCGTGTGGATGATCTTCGTCCTCAAGATGTCCTGCTTTTTACGAACCTATGCTTTAACACGTTCAAGCCGGCGCCGATATTCATGTTTTTCGGTGTGAGTCGGCGCTTGAATTTATGCTTCGCTTCATCCGGCGGCGAGCTACTATCGCTTATTCGGCAACTGTTACAGCTCACTGGCAAAGTGCTTTGCAAGTTGTGTAACTTGCGCGCAAGGGGTGATAAATATATTAATATTTTAATATTTAGAGAGCGAATTAACGATCGCCTTTTGATCGACAATCATCGCAGCGAAGAAATGGCAATTTGAAAGCAAATACGATCAAAAAAAGGTCGCATCTCCTTTATTCGTACAAAGGTCTGCAAGAAAAACAAGACAAGGACGTAAAGAAGGTTACAAATGTTTATATAAAAGAAAAAGTAGACAGTATGCCGCGAAGAAAACTGGAAAAGTAACGACGTGTTGTAATCGTCGTAAGGGCCAACCAGCACTCTGTTCAAAATGCTTTAAAAAATTACATCGAAATAAATAAACAATTACGTTAGATTTATAATATTCAACTGTTATGTCTTTACTAGCGAATTTTTGTTTTATAAGCTATGTTTATAACGTTGAGATAAAATAAAATAAATCTTACTTTTTTCAATTAATATAATGCTGCTGTTTGCTAGGGATAGGGTTATACCGATCTCTACGAATAGTACAACAGGAAACATAACCGTTACAAAGTAGAAAGGAGGTGTTCAATATGTAAAGAAAAAACCAACTATTATTCGCGATTATAACAAGTTTATGAATGGAGTTGATGAATTCGACAAGATGTTAAATACTTATGTTAAATAGACTGTAATTTACTTCGAGCATTATTGATGCTATAGAGAAGAAATTAATAACTAAATATACCACAGGAAGACTATCGATAAGTAAAAAGTTTTCCTTAGAAAAATTGCCTGGGCGAAATTTGCGACGATGCCAGGTATGCGGTAAAAAGATGGCAATGAAATTAAAGGATCCAACTTAATTTGCGCTATATGCAAAGAAGAAATTCAAGAAATTTCTACAGCAATCACTCTTGTAACAAGTGAGAATAGAAAATATTCTTGTTAGTAAAAATTACCTTTTATATAATAATTACAGTTAATTATAACCGTTTCTATTATTCTTTAAACAAAAATAACTATGCATTTTATTCCGCACTTTTAGCATATATACAAGAAAATTCGTCAGGATTCAAATGGTTAAATTTCCATTATTTACATTTTCAACTACATGGTAATTTATTCTAGTTACCGAGCGAACTACATTTTTGATGGTACGCAACGTCCGATCTAATATTCAAGTGTAACCCACCGTTGATGTACGACGGCGCGAACGTGTTAAACGAATAATACGTTAACATTCCGAGAAGAATTTTATTTATTTATTCAAGCGACAAAAAGTATTAAAAAACGAGAAGGTTATCCAATATACTCCAGCGGAAGCTAAGAGTTTGCTCGAAATATTCGCAACCTTAGTTCTTCGTTCCTCCTAGTTTTTTCACTACGATCCTCCACGGAATTCATCGCGCTGCGACATAAATTTAGAACGATGTCGATTGGTTAACGGGTTGCTACAACCGCAACAATGTTTCCTTTGAGAAGAGAAACGACGTAACAACGGCATGCCTTTCCTCATACACTACCGCGTCTCATTTCGTACAAAAGTGACACGTGACTGTAGAAGAACGGCCAATAAGCATCCACTTCGATCCTGGTTTACTTGGCGCGTGCGATAACCACTTACACTCGCGTCGTGAAATTACTTTCTAACTACGGTAAGAATCGTACGTGATCCACGAGGAGCGGCGTACGGCCGTATTTAGAAAAAAAAGGCAGAAACGAGACCGACGAAAGTAGGTGAAGTGTATCGGTCGCGCGCGGACCAATCGATTATCCGTTATGAATTCTTAAAAATGCATCCACGAGTGGCATGATTCGCCCGCTAAAGTGCTCGGACAATGGACCGTATATAATCGCGCTTTAAAATGTATACGTGACTGTATGGGCATCTTTCGAGCCTCTCGAAGTCTCCCTTCTTCTTCTTCCTCTTCTTCTTCGAAGCTCGTGATTTATCAGTACAGCAGACTCATTTGTCTCATTTTTAACACTTTTCTTTATGACCGATAGACTTTAAACGTGCGAAAAATCGAAGAATCGATTATTCTGTCGCCCGATTTTACATCGTCGCTATATTATATAAAATATTATATATATATATATGTAAGGAAAGTAGCCTTTCCTTAGGTTAGGTAAGGTTAGGAAGGGTGCGCGCGCCGCTTATGGGAAAGATCGGGAGAAGGACCGAGAAGATGAAAGAGGGACACAGGAGAGGTGACGGGCAGATTAAGAAGTATTGTGAAATTAGATAAAGAGAGATAAGAGTAAACC
>JAITYT010000948.1:1099806-1112295 GCA_025433975.1 Liostenogaster flavolineata | reverse complement strand
TAACGAATAAAGCAAATGTTTTAACTTTTGTTTACAGAGCAACACAATTGCGTTTACTTTAACTACCCCGTAAAACTTGTGTCTTACATATATATATTATATTATATTATATTATATAGTCTGCTTCTTACTTTTTTCCCATTTTAAGCTACTATTATATGGTACGCTTCTTTCGACGGAAGAAATAAAATGGCGAGAAGCGCACAATGGTATCCATTGTTCGAGCGATAAAATCGTCGGATAACGGAACGTTGTGCGATATTTCTGTTGAAGTGCGTATTTGATAGGACAATTACCGAAAGGAATACTTTGACGTTACGTCGGCTAAAAGAGAAACAGAAAATATGTGCCGTCACTGCGATATCTGTAACGATGAAATCTTGTAATTAGCGTATTAACGGTAGCAGCGATCGGAACGTCTTCGTGCAAGGCTGAGTCGTTCTTAAAGAAACAAAGTTTTCACTCGTATTTATATGTATCGTCGTATCCGATAACCTACATATTTCTTTCGCTTTATTTCCAGAACAATTAGCGAACTCCTAAAGCAACGCGCCGCCTGATAGGCCAGCGTGCTGCTGCTGCTGCTTTTAATACGGCGCTGTAGCGGTGAAAGGTGATTAAATTAGGTTAATAATCCAGAGACGAATCGCACAAAAGCCAAGTACATTAAATATTTCTCCTACACGATTCGTTTGTTTACTATGCGATTAAAAGTTCCTAATGATTTAAGTTGCAGATTATGGACGCTATAAATTATTAACGTTTCGTTAACTTCTGACGAGTAAAAAAATCGAAATGCACGAACGTTTAATTTTGTATGCGAAAGGTTAACGAGTTCGTGATTAATCGAGCCTCGAAAAAACGGAGTTGCAACTCGTTGAAAATTCATATAGGTCGTAACGAGTCATTTTATCATTTCAACGCGAAAAACGTATATATACGCTCGCTATATTTTCCTTGCTAGAAAACATCTACCGTTTTACTGAACCGATCTAACGTAGAATTTATCGTTTCATACGACATAGCGACTGGAAATAGCTGGTGGAGACGGTCAACGGTGTTAAAAATGGATCGGATTTTCCCAATGACACATTATGACGTGCGAATATTGGTACGATCTTTGACTATCGACCAAATCGAGCCACTTCGTTACCATCTTGCATCGGATCCGTCGATTCGCTCTGCATTCGTTCTCTCGTTTCTTCGTTTCACAGTTGGACGAAATATTCTCATCGTTCGAGATCGTCAAGGACATCGTCGTCACGAATTTCGATGTGAGTTTTCTCGAGAACACGTTACTCTACAAAACGAAATAAGAAAGGCTCTGCAGTCGCGTAAATAAATCGAATTTTTATTTATAACAACCTTGGGATCCAGGGCGCTGTTATTATACGTCGTTTCTAGCTTTATGCGCTTTCACGGATCAGCTATTCGTTCGAACGCGTGCCGCGCTCCGAGCAAAGCTAAAAGAAAAATATATCTATCGGAAAGGAAGCGGAGCACGACGGGAATCTGCGATCCTTTAATTAGAATAGCTTTTACGCATTACGAGAATGTGCATTCTCGTAGCCGTAGGGTAAGGCACGGTACGCTGCATGCTCCGCGTTGCAAGAGTGAACTTTGACCTTATTCTCGCACATGCGTTTTTATGCGAAATTCCTCGAAAGTCTCGCGACTTGAATTAACGAAGCAGTTCGTTACGACACGACAAGGGAGTTAATTAGTCCGTGTTACCGCGGAAGATCGATGCGTTCCTTAATCATCGTTAACTTCATCGGCTGTCAGCGGTGTTAAACGTACCAACGTCATTCTAATTCAATCTGCAAAGTTCCGAAGTATCGTTAAAACTATCGGTTAAAAGTATCGTTAAAAACGGACCTACCGTTAATCGTAAATCGATGAATTTTATTGCAAGAGAAAATTCTATTCCCTTCTAATAAAAAGGAAAATTCTTAATTTATCGGTTTTATAAGGATCCGTATTAAGAGTGACATCGACGACTGACGAATCATCGGAACGCGAAGTAAATTGAAACGCACGGAAATAAAAGATCAAAACACTTTCGACGAATTCGAGTGCTCCGAGCGAGTTTCGACGCAGTTCCCATCTCGTTCCACTGGCTACGTGCATTCGTAACGCATTTGAGACAAGCGCGAATGCGCTTTCAGCACTTTGCTTGCCAGTGGGGACTCGTCGGACCTACCGCGAGAATGGTGAGCTTCTATCACGCATCGCACGAACGACGTACCCGCTTGAACGGATCGAAATGTCCTCTTTGAAAATTCTAACAAAGTCGTAATAAAGTCGATCTTTCGTGAAAACTCCGGTTAGGTTCCACTCGACGATTTACGGCTGCATGTGCGCGCATCAAGATCTCATCACGCAACACGAACATCTAAAATGATACTTGAGATATCAGAAATAACCGCGAAGATGGAGGTACACTTTGGCTTCTCTTCGTGACTGAAGTTTTTTATAGGAATACATATGGATGCTATTTTTAGAGAAACAATTGCTTTCACTCTTTTCCTTTCCCAATTTACCAGAACGTCTTACTGTATATATCGCATTATTGTATGTATAATGATTAAACAAATTTATGTGCTTTGTTCTATACTGCATTTTGTACAATACCTCGCTCTTTTAGTGGAAATATATATTGTATTACGGAATTAAATTTGTCATAGAACATGGGTTTTCAGCATATTAAATAAATATGTCTGGGTGTACCACAAATGGTACACGTGATAGGAAACGTGTTAATAATCAGGCTTAAGACACTACGTGACAACAATTTTTACGACCGTTGAATAATAAATGTTTCTTTTCGCAAGAAGCCTATACAAATTTATCGATATATATTTTCTACGTTTTCTTTATGGTCTCAATCGTTTTGGCAACTGAGCGGCTCGCTTACAATTTACTTACGTATAAACATACACTTATACGGATACTTAACAAAGATGTAAAATAAACGTTTAATACGTAAGAGTCCTATAAAAATCGGGTTTCCCCGAAATCTGAGAAGCACGTTGACAACTGATCGTTGTCAGCCAAAAGTTATATTAATTATTGGAGCTAAAACGTAATAAAATAGCAACATCTGTCACACATCGTGTTATACGAACACGATCACAATTTTTCCGCCGTGTTATACGGGATCCATTGTACTAAAATTCTGCTAAAATTAGTAGAACCTGCGTAACACACGTCGGCGCCAACCCAACGGCGATACGATAAAAATGCAGCCGGCAAAGTGTTAAGAATTCATCGCAAAGGCTCAAAACCCGTAAGAAGAAGTTCTCCTCCTTCGTGGCTGTACCCTAAAAACATCGTGACATCACGTGGCCGCGAATGTAAAATACGGAGGGACCAGAAGGGAGCAGAGTGGCTGTGGATACACGGACCGTACATGTGGACAACACGTTTCGCTTACGCCGTGGATTGGCGCGCGCCAAAAGCCGAAGGAGCCAATGAGTGCCGCGAGCGCTCGCTCGATTAATGCTCCCTCTTTCCTTTCCATGGCTACCACCCCCCTCTCCCACCCTCTAAACGATTGTCAACGACGTTAATTCGAACTTCCACCGCGCTGTGCCGATCTTTGCGTATCTTTTTTATTGCCTAGAGCCGAAAAGGAAGGAAAATTCAACACGTTCCATGCCAAACCGTTTCAGGCCGCGTGGGGCATATACGACCCGCACCTTTACGATTAAATAAACTTGTTTTTCACGTACACCTTACAGTTTTTCAATAGTACAAAATCATAATTAGCAAGAAAGGAGTATATATTTTAATATGTATCGGACGACAAAGCAATAAATTTAATCGTTAAAGAATTATTTTATCAAACGCATGATTGCACATTTACCCTGCTAGACGAGTTGCAAACTCCTACATAACCATTTTAATAAAGTCTAAATAAATAATAATTAATAATTAAATCTGTTTACAATTAGAAAGACGTGTCGCGGTGAATTTTGTCGAAACATGGCAAACGTAAACGGAGCTTATCTGAACCACTGTCACAGAATGTTGCAACTTTTACAGTAGAGTTTCTTGTCGATTGGAAATCTAACGTTCCAACGCTTTTTTCCTAACAAATTTTACAGCGTCTTATTATTAAATTAAAGCTGCCCTCC
The DNA here is from genome assembly GCA_025433975.1 of Liostenogaster flavolineata. NCBI lineage: Eukaryota > Metazoa > Arthropoda > Insecta > Hymenoptera > Vespidae > Liostenogaster > Liostenogaster flavolineata. The sequence continues at coordinate 1,108,156 of JAITYT010000948.1, read as the reverse complement.
TTCTTTTCAATTTCATGACGATGTCTTTTTGGTACAATGGGTAGAGAATCGTTATTATTATAAAAGATCAGATTCATGGCTAATTTTTTCATAAATCGAGGCTTAATATATTTTGCTTTGTAAGACTATTACATATTGTACAATCCATGCATTTACTACAACTGTTTTTAGGCAAAGTTCGAATACAATAAAAGTTTGATTTTACTTTAGAAACACACTAAACGAAATAAATCCCAGCTTCGGTGAAGCAGTAATAGTCGCATCAACGACAGGCGAATAACCGACTAATCGGAACGCGATATATGCAGTTAAAACAAATTGCAATAAACAAAAATGACTACCACGCCACGTATTATAATGCCTATAATTGACTGCGTAATAAATTTTAAAAAATTCTTCATTTTACAATGAGAATACGCAATGGCTTGAACGGAAAGTTCAGCGTGAGGCGCATATACCCCACGCGGGACGGAACGTGTTAACCGTTCGAGTGCCACGGGTGTTTCACGTTTTCCTATCGGGAATTGCCGAACGGCGATAGCGTTTGTTTGATCCCGTGTCTAAAACGGCCAGGGATTGGGATTGCGATTGCGTTCGTAACAGTAAAGACACGCATCGGCAAAATTCGAACGTCCAATCAGCTCGACTCTACTAACCGAGTCGCTGGTACTTTCAGCACTAAACCTACCAACATTTCGTGTATACCTATTCCTACCGTGTGCGGACAAACGATCTGTCCCTAAGAAGTAATATTTTTAACAATTGAACGTGGCTAAGAGTCAATCTGGTATTGAATTTATTAACAGATGAAACGATCTTCACAAATCGATAAGACGACTTTATTTCCTCTTTTCATTTACATTATAAAAATGAAAAGGAAAAGTAGTCCCACGTAGGAAATTCCAAGGAAGATTTAAGAACGGCCATTTGACCGGTCGTTGGTAGGTTCGGCGTTAAACACTGAATATTATTAGGTCGTCAAGAATGAAAATTGTAGTTAATTTGTAGAAATTTGTATTTTTCAACGAATCCTTGACGACCCAATAGAAGCGCAGTCGCGCCACTTAGCACTCAAACGGTTAATGTTATCTATCGTGTAGGATGGTGGACGAGTTAGACCAGTGGTCCGCAACTTTTTATCTTCCACGGCATAGCAACGCTTTTTTTTTATAATTCCGCTGCACAATACAAGTAACGGCTTGCAAATACATAAATTACAATAATACGTATATATGCTTTTATTAGATAAAAACACAATAAAATAGCTCTATGTATGTAGATATTTACACAGCCAAGATCACTTCGCGGCACAGCGATTGCGGAGCACCGCTGCCCTAAACCGATAGAATTATTTTACGTATAAATACGTTTGACCCTAAAATCTACAAAAAATTCGATCGGTAATTTAAACAGGATATCTTTTGCTTCGATGTATTCGGGAAAAGAAATAAAAAGACTACGTCGAAGAAGAAGGAAAAGAAATAAACGAATCTGAAAAGAGGATCGTACAAACTCGCCTCTAAAAATGGAGTTGTAGTTCTTTGTCCGACGCTCTTTTCCGTACACGTAGCAACGCACAACGAATAAAAGCCAAAGTAGACGTACAAAGACGCCTGTAGCGATGAAAAGTCTAATTGCTAGATCCAACAAGAGAGAGATCTACGTTGCAAAATTAAGGTAGTACGGCAAACACGAAACGTCCTTAACGTCGTCGCACGACAAATAAGAGCACGTTCTAAGAAACGGACGAGTTAAGAACGAGCTAACTAAGACAATCGTTAAACAAACACGAACGGCCTAAGTTCAATGTATTTTTAGTTATTCGATATCAAGGAACGTATAGCAACCGAGTTCGTAACCTTTCAGTTATTCGAGTTAAAAGTTTTCGTTGCGATCTAACAAGAGTAACGTGATTTTCAATCAAAGTAGGCGTCGCTCAGAGTTTCTTCTCGATAACAACGTCATTGCGAAGAAATTTCGTTCCTTCGATAGCGTCGTTTTTACATGTAAATGTCAATAGTGGCGTCTACGTACGTCATCTTTTTGAACGACGTGGTATATTTTATTATATGTTTATATTATTATATTATATATTATACGCTTATTTATATATATTAAATTACAATTTAATCATGAAAAACTTCATTGCGATGTACTCGCGCAGAGAATAGCATTGTTCGCCACACATTGTAGGTTGTACCGTTTAGAGTAGAGGAGAAACAGCCCCGCGCAAGATTCAGCCGTGCCTAAGAGGTCAAAGCTCCAGAAGGAAGAACGACAAACGACCTGGTCGTTTATTTAACGCGTTCACACGAGGTCCTGGTGTCTACGTTTCTCCGTTCAAAATATTTTATTCTACTTAAAACAATCGTTTTAAGAGTCGTATCAATGTTTATGCGATTGTTGACACGTTTATTTTGACGCGATATTTTCAAACGGTTTGCTTATTTTCATCCTCAGGCCGAAGAATCCGACAAACGTTCGAAGAACGTTCTCCCTCGAAGGGAGAGATCCCCCTTCAAGAATTTATAAATAGAATATTGTCGAATGCAGTTCTATATTTCCAATTAATCTTTCTACCGTTTGTTTTAATTTAAGCCAAGCTTTATGCTTCGTTACGAATCAATTTGTGATAGCTGGAACATCTGTACATGACGAGCCTTGCGAAATGATTGGCATGGACAAGTCGAAGTCGTAATCGCTCGATTTCAACTTTTGTCGCACCGTAAAACGTTAGCTTGTTTTACGACCATTATTGTGGTAGATCACCGTTGTTGCTAAGTGGATAAGTAGTTGCTACCATCTTGAAGAATACAAATTGGTTCCAATCCTAAGAAATCGGCAAAAATAATAATTCGGATGTGATGGAATTCAATTTGATCGATACAATCCATAATTGAAAGTTTCTTCCACGCATCAATGACCGTTAGCGTTTCATCGTATTGAATCAAACGTATATAGTATGTGTTAAATGTCACGATTATACCTTGATCTAATGGTTGTATCAAGGATGTAGTATGAACTGGCAGGGAACAAAATTGCGCGTTTCGATGATTTAAGACCGGATGGCCTGGTGCATTGTCAATAATCAATTCTAATTTTTAACTCGTGTTAAATGAAAATCGTGCGAAAACAGAATCGAGTGTATTTCCTCTTCCGCTACAATGTTCTTCGATCTTACAATGTGACGAATCGATGCCGACGCGTGGTTAGAACTGTAGCAAATGATTCTGGCAAACCGACTGTATCGAGAGACTGTACGTCAAGCGAGTCTCTTCTAGCAACCGACTGTATCAAGATCGACCGCTGCGGAGAACTTATGGCAATCGCGTATGTATGTACCACCGATGGAGCGCAGCCTCCTCCATGTGACAATCGTCAATGCGCCCCCGGTGGTACATGCCATCGTGCAGCGACGGCAGCTGCGGCTTTACGAAGAAGAAGGATATATCTTTAGAAAGGCCGTCCTTCTTCGTTCAGTGTTGCGTCTCCTCTTTGTTCAGGATCGGCCCTACCTTCTCTCGTTTACAAAGACCGTAGGAAACGTCGGTATCGTCCTCGCGAATTCTATTTTTTGTTCACGCTGAAGCCTCGGCAAAACCTATTTTTAGGTACGCTTACACTTCGCTTACTACGTGTTTTTTTTTTCCACTTCGCGAAACTCGCGGCTAGCATCGTCCAACTAGCGATAGAGGCCTTACCTCGCGATTACCGATCGAAGTATCTTTATTTTTATAATATACTTGCGTTATGAAGTTAAAGGACACGAACGGGCGTCGATTAAAGAATCGAACGTGCTTGGAAATCGCAATAAACGAACGTACGAATTTCTACTCGGCCGTTAAATAAAATTGCTTCGTATAATCTTGCGATATACCGAGGTCGCCTTTGAGTTCAATGCTACTAAAAACGATAAGATTCGGTTTCGGTACGGAGACAAGTAAGAGAATTCGTTACGATCTTATCGAAAGTCAATGGAACGTAAGAAATTATTCCATTCTTTCTTTCTTTCTTTCGAAAGAATCTGGCAGAATAGAACTCTACGATTTAATAATTTTTAAAGAAATTCGTGAAATACGATTACGTGATTTTCAATTCAACAAAAAAGATGCAATTTCTTGGCTGTTTGGTACACACTATAGGACAAAACAATGGTCTTTGCCGTGTTTCTTTTTCTCCTTTTTCTTATCAGAGATCAGTAGTCACACCAAGTAGTTCAACGATTATTGACAGTGTCGATATCTTAAGGCTTATTCGTGTGCTCGTGTCGCTGTATACGACGGAGATGCTATCCGACCACTGGTGAATCAGAGAAAAGATAGCGTCGCGTTATCGAGAAATTTAAATTTAAAGAAATGCCAGTATCGTGGCCGTTCGTACATAAACTAAAAGCAATACGACTGAAACGTATCGACCAAGAGTTCAAGAGCAGAAATACAACTACGAGTTATTTATACGTCACAGGGCATGTTAACAAAGAAACGCTATTCGAATAGTAACGAAAAGTCAAGCAACTAAAATGTTAGCCATATCGCTTTCATGTTCCATTCGTAGCTGCATTCATTGTTAAATAATCGTACAAAATCTTGCAAGTAGTTGTAATCGATCAAATTTCAACGATTTCCAAAACAACAATATCCTGGAAAATACGTAACAAATATACACGTCATAAAGACACACACACGCGTATTATTAAGTAGGAATAATAGGAAGCAAAAAAAAGAAACCCTAAACTGGAGCGAACTATCGATATCGTGACAAACATAAGCCAAAAACTACCCAAAGATCTACGTTTAAAAAGCGAAATATCTTTAATTACATCTGATTTGATCGATACGAATAACCTCGTTCTTATCACCGACGCGTCGTACGTACGACAAATAGACGCTGGAGATGATAGGACTCTACAAATTGTACGTCAGAAGCACGTAATCGCTGTATTTATAAATTCAATAGCCACAGCCAACGGATAAAAGCTCTTTTTGCACGTTTTGGTGGACGTTACCGAGATACGAGTATCGGCGACGATTAGCAATTCATCGAGAAGGAAAGGAAGAATCGAGGAGGTCCAAGGAAAAGAGGAACGCGGCCAGGTGATGAGAGCGTGTCCCACGAGATCCCGTGCATCGTCTCGTTTGTCGGAGGGCGCGGAAGTCGGTGGTGATGGATAGCAGTAGTACGGTAGGCTCCCCTAAAACACGGGTTCGTATAAGACGGATTCGTATAACAGGCTAGAAGAGGCTCGTATAACACGGCAGAAGAACGAGACAGATAGCTCCTACGGCGAATAAATATCAAAAAAAAGTGTAACGCGAAATGAATAATAAAACATTTCTAATTTCAATATTTGCTCGTTTCGAAGAGGAATAAAAAATATTTCGACTCTCGCGTATTAAATATTTATTTGACATCTTTGTTAACCATCTTCGTTCATAATATAAAAATGAAGAGAACGAAAAAACCATGGCTGATCGTATTATTAATATCATAATTTACGTGCACTTATTCCACGTAACGACAGTTCGTTTGTCGCATTATTTAGCAATTATTAAAAGAAGAAAAAGGAATTTAACCTAAAAATGTCCTAATATCGGGACATTGGCGGCCGATGGGTTAAATTGTTTACGTTTATGTATTAGTAAATTGCCGTAAGAAAAAGGTAGAAAATATGTATTGATAAATTTCTATACACTTCTCGTGAAAAAAAAAATTATTATTCAACGATCATAAAAATTGTTGTCGCGTAGTGTCCTGAGCCTGATTATTAGAAAAAGTTATTTTAAATATAACAAGCGAGTTAATCGGCTTGAGCTTCGAACGGCTCGTGTATTTGTATAATCCAAGTGACTCGTGCAACGCACACACAACTCATATAAGACGGAACGTAATTGCCACGTACTACTGTGGTCTTCCGATGAACACGGAACCACCGAAGACGGACACGCGATACACACCGGTAGACGGTTTTTGAACGAGAGATTTTCTCGTGTCCATTCTTATCGTATTCACGAGGACTACGGGGCCCGCTCTCTGTAAAACGATCCTTTGGGTCTCTTCCCAGAAAACTATCTCGAACGGGCGGAGAACCGGAGGAGAGACGACGAGACCGGGAGTTTCTCAGGAAGATCCGTTGCTTCCTGCGTGACGCGCATTGTTCGCGGCTCGGAACCGCGAGCACCGTAAGCACCGCGGAATATTTATTTATCTTTCGGTGCGACGTTGTTGTTGAAACGATGAAAACTCGTGCGCGACGTTTAACGTCTCTAGGCCTTCCGAAAGGCCGGGTTATCCGTGGAAACGCGTGTTTGTTTTTGCTGGAGAACGTTAAAACTCTCCTCACCGAGGTTCAACGGCGATCATTGCATTCGTATCTACGTATAGACGTCGTTTCATACGCCAGGAACGAGACCAAAATAGTGCTCGTTGTTCGGCAGCGCTGCATTTTTTGCAAATTTAAACTTCGCGAGAAATCCTGACGAAGCGTAACTTCGTTGTCAGAGAGAGAGAGGGAGAGATAAGGAGAACATATTTCGAATGGCGAACATAGATGTTTAATATACAAATGTAATGAAAATTGGAATAAAGTAGACCCCCATATAAGGCGGATTCGTATAACACGGCGGAAGAATTGAATTCTCAATTTCAACCTTTGTTTCTTTCGAAGAGAAATAAAAAATTATTTCAACTCTTACATATTATATATTTATTTTACATCTTTGTTAAGTGTCCGTATAAGGGTATGTTTGTGCATAAGTAAACTGTGTATATGTAACATGTGTGTATGCATCCATAAAAGAAAAGGTAGAAAATACGTATCGATAAATCTGCATGCATTTCTTGCGAAAAGAAAAACATTTATTGTTCAACGGTCATAAAGATTGTTGTCGCGTAGTGTCTTAAGTCTTAAAGAGAGTTATTTTAAATATAACAAGTAATTTATTATATATAACTTGTTAATTATAACAAGTTAATTTAAATATAACAAATCGCTTTGGAGTGTACGCTCGTAGCTCACGTATGCGTAAGGAGATACGTTGCTTTCTACAACCTGCAAATTGTCGTTATCGACGTAGAGCTCATCTATGAAAATAATAAAAAAAGATAACAAACACAAGGAGCGACGTACCGTGGGAAAAGAACGAAACGTTCTCGCCGGATTCGTTGTTCGAAATACGCGCGTACAGCGATAAGAAAATCGTACCTTGCGTTCGAACCTTTTTTGCGGCTTCTTCTCGTCTCGAGCGTTTTCGCGAAACAGTCGACTACCGATTCTCGATTGTAATACGACGGTGGAGAAACAAAATACGTAGGAGGAACTGGATCCACGCCTTCCGCATTTAAGGAATGACGTCGTTGAAAATGTTACGAATAAAGAAGCGAAACTGATGGACTCTTCGAAGGAAGCTGCGACGATGTTACTGAAATTGTTACGTTTTGTTCGACGAAGGACGTCCAGCTCGATAAGCAGTACTACTCTCGCTGTTGCTAAATATCTCGGCGTCGAGAACGAAATCGTTTTCATTTTCTCGCGCGAATCGCGCTTGTCGTTCGTTCGATAACACCTCCTACGAAGCAGAGGAGAAAAAGAGAAATGAATTCAAGACAGAACGGACATAAGTATCTTCGCTGTCAATCGCTAACGATTTCTTTCTCGATCTGCTTTTGATTTTCATTCGGATCGGAGGAAACGCGTGTCGGGAAAGAGAAACTGCCTCCGAACGTCCTTATCCTACGCGGATAGGCATCGACGAAGCAATTTTTCCTACGGCAAATCCAAGTATGAATTCTTCGCTCGTGGCTAAAACGAACGGAGAAGCTGTCACGGAAATTCGTGTTTTCGATGGAAAGATCGTCTCTGCGTCGCCGGCGTATACGCGTACCATTCGATCGTGTTTAAATCTATGGCGAGGCTTCGCCTTCGAACGCGTCGCTTTTTAAAAAGCTCCGTGGCGAAAGACGCGATCAATCCAATTGGAGGGTGAAATCGTAATACAAGTGGACTCACCGAAATACTTGTGCGCCTCGAGGCCCGAATCTTTATCTAGGCCGCATATAACGAAATAATCGGCGAACCTCTGTGGATGTTGCTCGGGTCCGCGCGGTATTACAAAACTTCCGTTCATCCTCTCTCGATACGAGAAGGAAGATACGAGATATTCCTCGCAGCGACGCACGGAGATTTCCACCCTCACGAGCTCGATAACGTCATCCACATCGCGAACGTTCCGGCGGTCGTCATTTTTCACGCGGTCGCCAGAGGAAGAAACGATCGGAGAGCAAAGAGAGAAGGAGAGAAAAGACAAGCAGACGCACGGCTAAAGAAGAAAAACAAAAGAAACGGGAAAGGAGA
>JAITYT010000948.1:1081014-1093977 GCA_025433975.1 Liostenogaster flavolineata | reverse complement strand
TTTTTTTTTTATGAAAAACTGTTGGGGAAAAAACGAAATAACTTTCCGAACAACCTAATATTTTCTAGAAATATTTTGTAGAACGATATCGATTATAATTATAAGAAAAGAATACTTATGTAAAAGAAAAATAATGATCCTATTCGATCCGATTAGTCTAACGAATAATGTTTTAGCACGCATAGATAAATTCTTTTTTTACAACATTTATTATCAGAAATGCTTAAATGCTTTATTTTAACATTATAGGTATTGGGATGATTGGATAAGGCAACCAGAACAACGTAAAAATAGAGCGTGTATACGACCCGAAATATCAAGAACAAGAACTTTCGGTAAAATTGGGGTTAGCAAGTATGTATTATTAGTATTTGTGTAAAATAATTTTTATTTCTAATAAATAAACAAAATTTTAATATGTAAAGATTTTTAAAAAAATGAGAAAAAATTAAATGAAACAATGAACGATTATTATATTTTTATTATGATCATATTATTTATCATAATATATGATCTTTTTAATATTCTCCGTTATTTATAGTGGATTATTCTTTGAAAAGCATTTGAAATTTATCAAATTGAATGAAAAAGCTGTGCCTTTCACCAAGATGAATCTAACCTACTTGCTAAAAGTAAGATGTTTTGCATGATTATATTATTATGTACGACAGAGCTGGCCACGATTCATTCCCATCTTCTATGAAATATTGTTGAAATACGTAGACTTTTTTATCTCTACTACTACTACTTTCGAATAGGTTGATTCTTACTTCGGCATTAATACGATAATTGTTTGTTACTTTTGAGTAAAAGACAATTTGTATTATCTTACAAAAACATAACCGTTCAATTTAATCGGAATAAAATAATTTGATAAATCTAAACATACGATCGAAATGGGCATATTGTTTGCTTCGGGCTTCGCGGGTTACAATTGGGGAAGTGATATAAAATATGTGAACAATTCCGTTTGTAGCCAGCTCTGATACGTAACGTCGTAGATTCTATTTTTTTAAATATAAATTTACAAGTTTTAAGAAGGATACGGACACTGTTTAATAAATTACATATGTTATATAGGATAACTACGATATATCCTTTGTCAGTGAAGTATATCAATCTACTGTGGTTAGTTATTCGGATATAAAGAATGGGAATATTATGACACAAGGTCCTGTTCGAATACCGTATTATACACGTCAATCGTATAAAAATATTACTAAGATGCTTGGTTTGATGGATGATTTTAAGGTAGATAAAGAATCTTTTGTTTCTTTTTTTCTTTGTTGCATTTGAATTAAGAAGAATAATATAAAGAAACTTTTAGAGTGGTGTGCCAAGAACTGGATACCGAGGTGTCGTCACTTTTTTTTACGGTGGTAGAAGAGTACATTTGGCTCCGACTGCCAATTGGAATGGTTATGATATTACGTGGAGCTAACATAAAATATTGCTACGTCAAGAACCTCTAAATCCTAAATATAAGGATTTATTCTTCTTGCTGACAGACTGATTAAATGTTTCAATTACAAGGAACACATCCGTCATACCAAATACTTCTTAAATAAATAGCAAGTGCAGAGCTTCCATTATGTGCACATTGTTTCTATTGTAAAATTTGAAGTTGATTCTTTCGTAATTCTTTATGGTTATCTAGTTGAATATGCAGTAAAATGCCGAGTGCCTCGATTATCATACCCACCGTTGCTATGTATATTTATATAAAATTGCTAAGTATATGTATACTGTATATACGATGCATCGTACCTCGAATGCTACTTATGTTCCACTTTTATCAGCAGTTATTTGTATACAGATTGATGTGTGCAGATTGATAAAATATGATTTCCATGAGAAGTAAAGTCAAGAATTGATATCTTGTTCATGTTCATAGCGTGATATTAGATAAAAAGTGCAAACAGATGTGGTATATGCGCGTAAGTCGAGAGTTTATATTGGTAAGATTTTTTAAATAATTGCTTTTGATTATAAGATATTTCATCGTATAGAAATGTGTGTATGAAATTATCTCTACTTGTTTAATACATCTGTATCTAGTCTAAATCTACTTTTACACAGTAATGTTTTAGAAATAAATTGTTATTGTAAAAAGTACGTATCATCGTGGATTACCTCGCTTATATTTTTCTAAGTATTTTACATTTTATTTATAATTTATTACTTACATATATTCCTTTATTTAACATTTGAAGTTTACATATTGTTTCTTTTAGCATAGTTCTACGCTGGTATACGACTATATCGATATATTCACGGATCTTTTAAAACCACATATATCTGTTACTGTGCAGATTCGATTTAGTTTGTGGTCTACTAGAATCGCCTTTCTTTCTTGCATCAGGAAATTCAGGCTCGTATCTCTCTATAGGTTTTGGCCTTTCTGTATCGTGCACTTTAATCGTAGAGAAGTATCCAAAATCAGGTCGTTCGATTTGTAGTTTTTCAAGCACGCATTGATCCAGTATCGCTTGATCTTCTCGGCAGCTAAAACAATAGTTATTATAAACTAAGAAAAATATTTATTCGCTGTTATTTAAAGAACTCTGCATCATATACGTTAGTAAAAATAATTAAGTTTTACAGATTCAACATAACCATAATCTATATGATGATAAAATCGTTTCAATGTCGCTCGATAAATTTTATTATTATGACAGATTTATCTTTCGAGTTACTAATTAAACGTTATACGCATACTCGTTATTATTTTTTATTTGTGATTCGTTATGCAATATTATTATATTATCATATATGACCTAAAATTGAATTAATATAGAAATGAAAAGTAGATTAAATATACGTAGTATATATAAAAACTCACAGTCTAAATGGCGAATTAATTGGTGCATTCTTAAAACAGTTTAAATATCTTTCAAAATCTTGCCGACAATGTTTCTTAAGTTTTCTGAAAAAATCTAAGGCACACGAAGTAACGGCTTTGCCTTCGTTTAAACAACGACGTGGATCTTGCTCTTCGAATCTACATAAAACAAATTCCTAAACAAAAAATCAGGTTAAATGGAATTAAACTACTATCAAAGCTGTTATTAAAAAATTAGTAATTTGATAAATTATATTCTCTATTTCGGATATAATAACTGAAAGTGGTAAAATAAAGTTACTCTAAACTGAGACGGTGAATAAAAACTGATAAAATATATCGAGTAACGTCAGAATCAAGTTTTCAAATTCTTGATGCACATACTACAGCATACTGTTATATAATAGTTATTCTATTTTATATAAAAAAGATCAGGTAATTAGCATACGTAGTAACCAATACGAAGTAAATATGAATGAAAGATTAAAGAAATAAGTAAAACTTACGTTATTTTCGTGTTCACATTTTTTTCCTACGTAAAAAGCAGAAGCCTGTAGTACCGTCGAAGAAAGATTTATTTCTTGAACAGTTAGTTCTGAATCATCTGGCATCCAATGCTTATCCGTTAAAACCATTTTTCACGATAAAACTGCTTCGAATAGCTTTTATTTTATATAAACGTCCGTATCCTAACCAAAAATAACGTCACTTCTGTTATACAACACGTACTGTGAGGCGCACTGTATGTTTTTCAGGTGCAGAGGTAGTGGTAGAGGAAGGGAGAGGGAACTAACCAGTATCGACGCGCTTCCTTCCATGAATTACTTAAAAAATGACATTATATCGTATAAAGTTGAAAAAAATTACGAATCGTATATTATTTCATTGACAAGCAGTGAAATACGTAGACTTATAATTCGGTTTCTACAAAAGTATTTAAAATCTTTCAAAAGGGATCGATTAGAATCAATCTGTCGATTCTATTATCTTCTCTTGTAATAAGAGATATAACTTTTTTTTAAAACCTTATAGCGTACAATCTTAATAAATTAAACGCCATTGATAAAATCATATTGATCGCGTATAAAATGATCTCGAAACTGTTATGCACGGATGTCCTTGCGATACGTTGCATTGGCAATCGAATATTTTTAGGTTAGTAATATATCGATACAGTAACAAAATGATTTTAAATTTTATAATGAAATTACGTTATGGTACGACTCTTCTATACTTTTCCTATATTTCTTCTCGTATCTACATTACTTCTTTTATGTAACGAATTTTTTCAGGTATTGGAAGTATCCTTTACGTATTTAAGAAAAGTGTTACTTATGAATTAGAATTAAAAGTAAACTGCCTTTATCCAAATAATATACATGGTATTATCGATGGACCAGACAATAGCTTGGTTGTATTTGGAGTTAAATCCATATGTATATATGATATTATTACAAAAGAAGATAAGATGATGTATGAAAATGGTTGATATCATATTTCTTTCCTTATACTCGAATTACAAATATGAAATATAACTGTATTTCTTGTTTTAGATTGAAGCAACGTTTTGATACTTGTCATTTTAATGATTGGATAATAGCAGTTAGATGGTTAACGGTTATTAACGAATATAGAGTATTAGCTATTCTATTTGCACACAATTATGTATGTATATACGATACGTGTAACAAAGAACGGCGCTATGTATTTTGTGAAGAGGCGTGTATTTTGTATCCTTATATATATACATATATATATATATAAAGGGGAAATGTGTTATAATTAGGATATATAGATACGTAACCATATAATATATTTTAACTGCTTATATTTTCATTAATATGAAGATAGATACGGTGGATCTATGTCTGGCACGACAAGTAAAGATCTTGTTATATTTAGTGGCACTGTATTTCAAGAAATATTAATATGGAAAGCAGAATATAATTCTGTCTGTAATAAAAGGGCGGCTGTACTGCATCGTTTGGCAGGACATAACGTCAGTTTCTTAATCATGCGATTAATGTTGTAAGGAGTAGTGTACTTCTAATATTTAGTTGCCGTACTTATTTTGTTGCACGGACTCCATGAAACTAAGCAATTAATTTATATTGGGAAAAAATGATATTTTAATATTTAAAGCACTCAAGTGACAATTTTCTTTACATTTTTCTTCAAAATTTTAGCCAGTTATCTTTTTGATTGCTACATTACCGATAGTAAAAAATAACGTAGTTATTATTTTTATATAAAAATGTTATATTACATCTTTATATTACAGGGTGTAATCTTTTCGGTCGTTTACGATCCATGTACACATTTCATTTGCTCTACTTCTGACGATAGAACGGTAAGATTGTGGAAAATAACAAGCGATTCGTTAGATTCTGAAGTAGATTCGTTACATCGTAAAGACGATTATGTTGATTGGCAAAAAGGACAAGTTAAATTGGTAAAAACCATGTTTGGGCATGCTGCTAGAGTTTGGAGAGCAATAATAAGGAATAATACTATCTTTACGATTGGAGAGGTGTGTAAAGAAATGTTAAAAAAAAATATAATCAATTAAATTAAAGTTAATTGTCCTCATTTTTAAGGACTCTCTAGTATGTATGTGGTCGTTGTCAGGAAAGCTTCTTAATAAAATATTTGGCCATCAAGGAGCAGCCATATGGAGTATAGATATTTCAGAGGATAATGAAAATATTTATACAGGCGGTGCTGATGGCGCAGTTTATAAATGGCCGTGTACATATGACAACACACCGAAAATAATACCTATACCTATACGGAAAGATATTCCAAAATATGTAGCCTATTTGATCAGTGGTACATTATTAGTTTTTAACGAAGGAGGTATATTACTTTCTTACAATGAAAATGACAATGTTGCTAGAGAATCTTTATACCTGGAAAAGTACAATACTTATTGTATAATGCAAGTTTCACCGTGTCGTAATTATGTTATCTTTGCATCGAGAGAGGGTGACATAACAATGTTTACTGGTAATGATACAACGAATAAAATATAATTCTATTTATTATTATTTTGATGTATCGGTAAAGATTTGCTTTCAGAGATTAGAGATTTAAATAATAAACATTTGGAACAAGTATTAGAACACAAGGTGATGGAATCTAAAATATTTTCTTTACATTGGATCGAAGATAATACTATAGTGGTATGTGGAATAAATGGAATGTTACGAGTTATTAACATTATGGCTGACAGTACGTATGCAAAGTAACATATTAATTATTGCTCCTCGAAGCATATCTTACTTTAATTTAATTCTTCTTACAGATACTTTGTGCATTCGGTCTGAAAAAATACTACCCTTGAGTAAAGAACGTTGGGTAACATCTGCTACGGCATACAAAGACTTATTAATATGCGGAGATAGAATGGGCAATCTTCATGTTTTTAAATTGAATAATAATCTTGTAAATAATGAAACTGAAATAAATGCCAGTATTAAAATGCCCATTCAAACTCTTAATAAAGTTCATGGAAGAATTGGAATTCAATCCTGTACTATTACAGAGAATAAATTAATGACAACAGGCCGTGACGGTTCGATAAAGTTTTATGAAATCTGTGAAAACAAGCTACTATCTATTTTGTATAAGAAAAAGATGCCTATGGATTGGATTAGTGGTATATTAAAAGTACCAAATGATGTTTTTATAATGGGTTTTAAAGAGGTGAACAGATATTAGTTATTTTTATGTACGCATATGTACTTTATAGCAATGTTAAATCTTTATACTTACATTACAGATTGAATTTATGATTTACAGTATGTCTCTGCAAAGAATATGTTTGCAAATCCGTTGTGGAGGTGGTCACAGATCATGGGATTGTATAATATTGGATAATTTTGTCAAATTTACTTATATTCGCAACAAACATGTTTATATATTTAATTACCTATTGCATTTTTTATCACCACCATTACATGTTGTATTGGTAAGCATTATGAGAAAATAAGTCTCTGTCGTTACAAAATAAATTTTTAATTACGTGAAATGATATTTTGATTATTAATATTTATTTCAGAATGGGTTTCATCTAAAGGAGATATACTCTTTAAAAACTGTAGCAAATTCAACCAGTCACAAAATATATATATCCGGAGGCGAAGATTGTAAACTTCGTGTTTCTTGCGTCAACGATTCAATATCGTCGAAAGAGAATTATATTTTTCAAACAGTGGTCTCTTTGGATGGTCACATATCACATATAAAATCCATAGTTATAACAGAACTCGAAAATACCGCATTGCATAGTGCATATTTAGTCTTTTCCGGTGGCGGAAGAGCTCAAATAAAAGTTTGGAAGATTGATATAAAGTGGCATAAAGATGTATTACATCGAGAAGATATAAATTGCAAAGATTTAAATGCTCATATGTTATATGGGAGAGATCAGTACCGTAGAAAACATTGGCAAAGATCGAAGGAAGGTTACACCGTTGAACCGGAAACCCGTTACATGGATATCAATGTTTATTATCCTTGTCACAAATCAAACTGCATTTTACTTTTCGTCGCTTGCGCCGATGGTTATTTGAGGTAATTTTCTCCTTTCTTTTATTAAACGCATTAATTCATGTTTATTAACTTCTGATATTCCGATGGTTATATAAATGAATTTAGTCATGAATTTAATAATAATTTTAGTAACATTTTATATATGTGTATATTTTTTTGCAGAATATTTACATATAATATTATTACGAATAACATTCGTTTAATAATATCTAACAAGTGTACCACACATTGCATTTTAAAAATACATACCTTTTTACATGGAGATAGAATAATTGTATTGACTATGGCAACTGATGGTGTTATTCGATACTTTGACTTTACCGACATAATTTTTAAAATATGTAGCAATACACATCATGACAGTGAAAAAATAGAAATTTACAGATTCACATCCTTTGCAACATTGAATATGCATCAATCAGGAATTAATTGTTACGATTTTCAAACGATAAATGATAATCGATATCTTTTAATAACTGGCGGTGACGATAATCTTCTTTCTTTGACTTTATTTAAGATTTGTACGTCAGAAAATTCCAAAGAACTCTTTCTAATTATCTTATCGAATTGGTCGAATGCATCTGTACATTCTGCGCAAATTACAGGTACGTATGATTATCGTGTTATTTGTTTTTAATGTTTGGAAAATATTAATATATAATCTATTTCTAAATATATTATAATTTTATAACGACATTTATAATTGACGTAAGTGATCGACTAATGTCTACCGAGGTTTATGTTTTCTGTCATGTATTATACAATACATCGATATTTATCGATGAGTTTATATTATTATCTTTCTTATAGGTGTAAAATTTGATGGCGAAAAGATATATAGTGTCGGTATGGATCAACAAGTAATTACTCATACATACTCTTGTAATAATAATGTTATAAACGTGAAACTAGTGAGCAGTATTTTTACATCCATATCGGATGCACAAGGCCTAGTTTTATATCCATCTATGAAGTAAGTTTACCGAGTTTTACTTTTATTTCAAATATTTTTTAATAAGAATTGGCATGTAAATAAATTATATAAAAAATTACGTATACTTTGTTGTATATTATACAATATATATTACTAATATGTATGTTGTTTTATATTGTATACTATATGCTATTGATTTATTTTAGAAACACAGACGTATTTGCGTGCATATATGGAAAAGGTCTAGAAATAATATCTATACAGGATAATAATATATAAATATTAAAAAATATTTGTACATATAAAAACACTGTATTTTGCATGATGATATAGCAAAATAAATTTTTATATATATGTTTTGATTCTATATATTTCGTCTAATCACCGTTTGAGGTCGACACTATACACTATTAGTGATATCTGGCAGTATCGTATGTCATGTTATAGTATTAAACGACAAGTGGATTATTGTCGTATAATGAAATATTCTGTATTCAAAATAATTCGAATTTTTTAAAAAAATTCAAGTTTAGAAATATGTCGAGCATTACAATATCAGCAGTGAGACCACGTACAAGTATTCTTGACAAATCTTTAAGCAAAGGAAAAGGAGAGGTTAGCTTAAGCTGTTTTGCACTTTTGTTCTCCGAACTCGTTCAGTATTGTCAAAACAGAGTTTACACAGTACCGGAATTGCAAAACAAGTAAGGGACATTTTCCTAGGAAAACTGTAACTTTCTAGGAAAAATGTAAATAAAATAATATTTTTATGTATCGATGAATCAGGTTGGCTGAAGTCGGTGCAGAAGTTGGTCACAGGATTACCGATCTTCTTGTAGTCAGAGAAAAAAGTGGAAAGCGTGAAATAAAACTGTTGAATGTATTATTATTTATTAAAAGTACATTGTGGAAGTCATTGTTTGGTCGTGAGGCTGATAAATTAGAACATGCAAACGACGATGAAAGAACATATTACATCATAGAAAAAGAATCTCTTGTAAATAAATTTGTCTCTGTTCCAAAGGACAAAGGAAGTCTAAATTGTGCATCTTTCGTTGCTGGTATAGTCGAAGCAGTTCTTTGCGATTGTGGTTTTGTAAGTATTAAAAATATCTACAATTATTGGTACTCACGACTAATGTTAATTAATTAAGTAATGATATTTTCAAACGGTATATTTATTTTCCTTCCATTATAGTCTGCAAAAGTGACGGCACATTGGCACAAGGGAACTACTTACATGGTAAAGTTTGACGATATGGTTGTAGCTCGTGATAAACAACTTGAAGATCGGTAATATAAAAAATATTAGACTATTTTAAATATCTTTTATGGCTGCAAGAAAATTAGTTGTTTAGTACATGATTGTAATTAAATTCTTGGGAAAAATTAATGTAATACTCGAAGTAACGAACTTGAAAGGAAAATAAAAAGCATGGATATTTTATTTTATTAAATTAGATAAAATGTTGCAGTGTTAAAGAATATAAATTTCATAACGTATTTTTAATACGTAAAATATTTGTTTGTCATATACTCATAAAGTACATACACATTTTACTTTAACATTTTATGATATTATTCTCTTAGCGAACAGTTTCTTTTTAGTATTAGTACTATTGCTGCTATAATGTACGAAATATTGCTATTATTAACGGAATTTGTAGGCTCTATCAATGTAGGGAATTTTGCCGCTTCTAATATCTTTTTCCTCGTTGGTCTATAAGAATAAAATAAATGTTATAATTAAGTTTTCATCATTTTTTAAGAGATAAATATCTCTTAAATATAATACATTACAAATGTAAAAGCGTTTTAATGTACCTTTATATAATAAATAAAGGCGATAAAACCAACTGTCGCTAGATTACTAAAAAATTTTCCTACAGAATAATGCCAACGATTTGTAGCAAATAAGGTTTCCGCTCTTTTCATTTCCGCATACCGTATTACTGCTTTATCCACCTATATATTATAAAATGAGAATAAAATACAAAATATTGAAAAAATGATCGAATAATTATTTTACGGAAATATTAATTCTAATTTTCATCTCATCGTACATCTTTTTAATTATACCTTGTTAATTTATCTGGATCTCATGGAATTCAAAGGAATGTTGGAAAACGATAAATGATCCATCGTGAAGGTGGAAAACATTCAAGGACAAGGTGTATAGGATGATCATTGAATGCATTGTATTTCAATTATTGTATATCAAGGAGGTATCGAACCTGCATTGTAAATGAGACGTTTATTCAAAATAATCGAATTAATCGAGTCGCATGTGATTTATAATTTATATTTTGTGTAAAATATGAATCTCGTAAAATTACTTTTTTCTCATTACAAACATATTGAATGTTCATCGGCATTATTTCAAAATTTCATGTTTCACTCGTTACTTTTCAACAAAACGTTATGAAAAAAAAACTCATCTCGTATCGTTATTAAGAAACACTTCTATAAGTTAAAAATGTTATTCGACGACTCTGAATTTTAATGATCGATGCTTATACTTCAAAGTAACGTAAGAAATATGTATCGTTGTCGACAATGTATATAGCTAAAGCTCTTTAAGCGAAAACAGTGACTTTCAGTGCAATTAATCGTTTAAACAACAACTACATATTTTACCAGACGATATTCTACATTACAGGAAACAAATTTTACACCCAAGTTTCCTTTTCGTCACTTATGGTTTTTAAGTAACAACGCCAAAAAAGTATGAACGACGATATATCGTCGTTCGGAGGTATAAGGATTAAATACCTCTTATCATAAACTTACGTAATACGCATCATAAGATACAAGTTTGAAGGATAAGGATAGATAGTAATTGAAATAATAAGTAAATCATGGGTAAGCACCTCTCGAATAATATATATCTTGATTTTAGCTCTTTGGAAATAATATATGCATTAAAAGGTTAAGATCATTTTTTTTACATATATTTTTACCATTTTACTTGAAGATGTGATGGGATCTGCAATATGTTTTTGCACTATATTGCGATATTTTAATCGTCTTGCTTCTTTCCATTCTATGATTTCTCGTTCATCGGGTGAAAGGTCCTTCATTCGAGGTCCCTCCATAATTCCAAATATTGTTGTGTCAAATGTAGGACTAGAACTCAGGTACCGTGTCCAGCGTACCTTTGCGAATGACGACTGCTAGATATTTAGAGGTTAGATCGTAGTCTTGAAAGCAGTATACACGGTAGTTACATAAACGTCCGCGGTAGCGCTAGTATCGAAACTTCATCCGGAAGAGTTGGAAAACAGTGGCGCTGTGTTCAACTATTGTTTTATCATTAATTTACCGAAATTATTATTATTATTTATTCCAAGGCGTTATTTACTTCTTTCAAAAATACGTAACTGATTAGTAAATTCTAACAATGATACGATCTTTCGTCCTGTCATAGTTATCAATCGTTTTCTTTGCACAAAAATCAAAGATAGAATTTTTGCCAATTTTGTTAGAGTTTGTCAAAATGTTTCTTCGTAACGAGGTTCAATTTGAAAGATTGATAATCGTGATATACGTTTCTATTGAAAAAAATGTCAAGGCATAACAATCGTTTAAAGTCGACAATGAAGCCGAAGGTGTACGAATATCAGGAGACTGACTGTACATGATACGAATGGATCACTATACATTTACATGACTTTTACAAGTGTAAATGCTGGTTTCGCATACGTAATATATTATTATCTTTATTTTTCTACCTGTTAGACTATTGAAAAAACCGAGAGATGAAGTAATAAAGTCTAGTAAAAATGTTAATCGAGCACGATTACAGAATTAGTGTTTATACGTTAACCGTGATGCTTCAGTTGATCCGTATCTAAAATGTAGGTTACCCGATATCCGACATTTATCGCAGTCACATGAGTAAGGAAGCGGATTGATAATACGCATATTATTTCAAATGTCGCGTATCGTTGCTTACTATCGAGAAATGATATGGAAAAAGCATGGCTGTTTCTTGTCAACAAATTTACAAATAGTGACATTTGTTGATTCTTGATAGTATAATTACAGTTTCCAAACAGAAGATATTTTTGAATATGGTTTGCAGTTTATTGAAACGATACAAAGGTTTCTCAAGAAAAGACGTACTATGATCGAGATTCTTTCTTCTGTGGTGTAAAGTACAAAGTTTTACAAAAGATAGGGTGATTACGACGTTAAATGCGCATCGTTTTCTTACGATGTGCTGTTCTTTTGTTACGTAGCAATTACAAATAAATCCGGTTTAAATTTAACTTGATTATTCTTTGTTCGCCTAAATTTCAATCTTTCCTTCGTAATAACTATCACGATCAATTTTTTACCACTATTAAAAGTAACGATTACATTTCTAGATACGATAATAATTATTACGATCTTATCTCATTGTCATGCGTTAAACAAATAGTTCCTGGCAATACGAGTGTTATAAGCTTGTTAAGCGTGTTATAAGCGAGTGTATTTGCTTATAAGTATTATGTGCATTTGCTTATAATTTAGGAAATAAATGCATGTTTACTTGATTAGATTAAGTGTTTATCACGATCGTTTATGAAAAAAATAAGCCACGATTTAATAGTCGACAATCATTAAAAATAGATCATTTCCGAGTGAAGTG
>JAITYT010000948.1:1001833-1014034 GCA_025433975.1 Liostenogaster flavolineata | reverse complement strand
TTTTCCGTTAGTATATTTTAGCCTTCTAAAAGCCGCGTTTTCTAGAGGCTTAGTTGAAATGAAATTTCGACACTCTTTTATAACTTTGTAATATTCCCGAGGAACAAACAATAAATTGTTTTTTCTCAACCCCATTTCTTCGTATCTATTTGAAGTTCTCAAAATCGGACTTAAGTCACTTTCAAAATAAGCGTATTTGTCACTTCATTAGCCGGCAAATTTTCGTTTTACGAAATCTTAGCGATTCCAAATATATTAGTTACAATTTGCTTTAAAATAAAAAGATAGCATAGAAATGTAAATAATAAAATAGTTAACCTGATTTTTTGGAAAATGGATTTAGGTCACTTTCAAAATAAACGACTCGTGTATACATGGAAAAATGTAACGGTACTTGCCATCGATTCGTATTTCGGAATTCGTAAGGATTTCGATTTTAAACGAGACTCGACCATTTTTTTATTCTTCTCAGCTTGGAACGATTTTCTTTTTCATCGAAGTCGATCGATCGTGCCCCATTGAAAGATGAAGTACCATTCGTCTTCCCCAATTTCAGTGATTTCATCGTTGAAAATCTTTTCTCGAAAATGTATCGAATACTTTTCGATACGCTTCCAACGTCGCACGCGAACTACGTATAAAAGCAGCAATCTGCTCTTTGCTCGGTACTTCGCCGAGAAGTATGATAAAGTACATCATAAGCAGACTTCGGGAGTTTCACAAAGAAGCGACCGTTCTTAGGCGGAAGTAACTTGCCCGGGAGTAATCCTCGCTTCGAAAATCATGATTTTAATGAAAATCCGCGAGAACGCGAAATATTTCTCGATCAGCGATACGTCGAATACCTTGGCCGTTTTCTACGTTATTTCATAGTCATTCTCCGGTTTGATTAATATCTCCTCGTTAAAAATTTCCATTTTCTCCATAATAAGAAATTACGGCCGGGACGACGGGAACGAGAAGCACGCGTCAAGGTCAGCTGGTAAACGAGAGGAAGGAATAAAACGGCGCCGTCATCGGATGTCGTTCGTAGGGAGCCATCTTCTTCGTCTTCTATCGTTACTCGAAATGGCAGCCGCGCGTCAACGACTCGTAACGAATGGATTACCACGATCACGCCTACGTGCACCACCGATGGATCACGCTTGAATATTCGATCAGACGCTGCGTACCATCAAAAATGTAGTTTGTTAAATAAGCAGAAAAAATTGCCATATAGTCGAAAATTTAAATAATGGAAATTTAACGTATATTAATTGAAGAAAGCAGGATTTATTTTATTTTATCTCGACGTTATAAACTTACGAAAGAAAAATTCGATAGTAAAAACATAGCGATTGAATATTATAAATTTAACGTAAATGTTTATTTATTTCGACGTAATTTTTTAAAGGATTTTAAACAGAATACTGACTGGCCCTTACAAAGAGTACAACACTTAGTTTTTTTCGCAACTTACTGTCCACTTTTTCTTTTATATAAACATTTGTAACGTTCTTTACGTCTTTGTCTTGTTTTTTTGCAGAACCTTCGTACGAATGAAGAAAATGCGAACCTTCTTTTGACGGCACATTTCTTCGCTGTGATGATTATTGATCAAAAGGTGATCGATAATTTGTTCTCTAAATTTTAAAATATCGATATGTCTTTCACCCCTTTGGACGAACAGTTGCACGTACGGTGTCTGAATAAGCGGCAGTACTTCGCCGCCGGATGAAGAAAAACATAAATATTGGCGTCGGCGTGAACGTCTTAAATTCGCAGCGGCGTAATTATGATAAAGCGCGCAAACTAAAACGTTCCGTCGTGAATTTTGGCTTCTTTTGATCGAATTCGGTCGAACGCGTACGCGTCGTCGTCGGATGTCGTTCGAAGGGAGCCATTTTCTTCGTCTCGTGTCGTTACTCAAAATGGCAGGCGTCCTTCTTTCTCTCGAATATCGACCGTAACGAATGGATTAAATCCACAGGGGCGTAACAGCGAACAGATGAAGCATTACGGCAAAGCGCGTAAACTAAAACGTTCCATCGTGAATTTAGGTTTCTTTTGATCGAATTCGGTCGAATGCGACGCAATCGTCGTCGTCGTCCCTCGTAGACGCGAGCTCGATATCGCCAAAACATTGAATATAAATCGAAGGACGAAATTCGGATAACAGATAACAATAATAGAGGAAACGAGAACACCACTCGGTGATATCGTATTTTGCTTCGATTTTATTAATCTCTGCGACCTACCAACACCAGCATCGCGTCCTATCCGCGTCGATGATGAAATTCACGCGATTTTGAGTTCGGAAGGTCGGTCCTCGGTGGAATACATGGAGTAGGAGAGGAGAGTGGGATGCAAAGGGTGGAAGGGAGGAAGGTGCAGGTTCGAAGTGACGGGCGGCGATTAAAAGCTCGAGCCACGGTGTCAGGGCTCATTTCCATTGCAAATTCCGTCGTCATAATAAAAACGCGTTCGATCACGAGATTTGACCAGCGTCGCGCTCGCGCGCCATTATTCGATAATAATCGCGCCGCCCGTCGTCCTATCGACGAGTGGTTCCCCTTAAAAGTGGAAATAACAATCCGACGCCGCGCCAAGTACGCGCAGAGCGCGTACGCGCTTCGCGAAACAACGATCGGGATAAAATTATGAAATTCATAGAGTGTCCGCTCAAAGATCGTTCTTTTTTCTTCGTTTTCTCGTAGCATCGTCGTCTTGCGACGATACCCCTTCGACGCGTTAATTCTTTTGCTATTACGGGTGACTATAGTCACTCGCCACAAAATGCCGTCCACACACGGCGAGTGACTATAATCACCAACTACACGACCACACCCACACGCGATAAGTGACTGTAGTCACCGGCCACAAAAATGGAACCAAAGGTTGCAGGATTACGTGTGTATCCGCGTTTTGAAAAGTTTCATAGAGAATATTATTATTATTAAAACGTCATTGCTCCGTATTATGTTACGATTATATTTACTATTTTTATTTTTGAGTCAAGATCGACGAAAGACTTGGCTCCGAATACCGAAGATTGCGCGCGCTTTACCCTTTCGCTACTATGGGTGACTATAGTCACCAGCCACACGACGACCCCCCACATACGACAGGTGACTATAGTCACTGTCCACAAAAATGGAGTCAAAAGTTGGATTATGTGCAAGTATTCGTGCTTTGAAAAGTGCCATAAAAAATATTATTATTAAAAATTTATTGCTCCATATTATGTTACGATTATATTTACTATTTTTATTTATGAGTCAAAATCGACAAAAGACTTGGCTCCGAATACCGAAGATTGCGCGCGCTTTACCCTTTCGCTACTATAGTGACCGGCCACAAAAATGGAACCAAAAGTTGGTTTATGCGTGTATCCGTGTTTTAAAAATTCTCATAGAGAATATTATTATTAAAGAGTCATTGCTCCATATTAGGTTACGATTATAATTACTATTTTTACTTTTGGGACAAGATGGACAAAAACATTCAGGACTTGGTCCTGAATGTCGAAGATTGCGCGCGCTTAATGTTTCCACTTTTTGTCGAGTGCCCAATGGAACGATCGATAGACGAGCGATAGGGTCAAATACGAAGGAATTAAATTTACATCCGATATCGTCCGTACGTCCGTTGATTGTTCGCGATTATACGACGATACGTCTTCGTAGGTGACGGTCGCGTTTAGTAGTTTTCCGAGTTGGGTCGAGGGCTTTAAGAGCTCGAGGAACTCTGCTTCGTTATTAAAGAGAAATAGGAGGAGTACGCGTCTCGTCTCTTAAACGAAGCATGACAAAATTTATTTCAGTCGTTCCGAACGTGGATCCACCTACGCTTCGTAACCGGTGATGACGGAGAGTTGATACCGAAAGGACGAGGCGCGAAGGACCAAATAAAAATCGATGTCGGTCCAGATTTCGAAGGTATCTAACGATTCCAATTAACGCGCGAGGATTCACTTAGTCGAGAATTCGAGGATTTCTCGTCCTTTCCCAATTCCTCGAATCTCGCAGAGCCGATCGACCAAGTTCGGAACGATCAGCTTGCCTACCTGTACGATCATTTCGACGAAGAGCCGTCGTTGGAATTAATTAGAGATTCTCAATCGCGCTCGAGGATCTCCTAAATGCAAAAATTGTCGTTCTATATCGGGCAAGGTGATTTAGAAAACAATAATCTTTCGAGAACCCTACGACATATTTTATTATCCTCCCCTTCCTTCGATGCATAAAGAACGCGAAGATATTCCAGCCTCTCGCCATTCAAATCGATTGACTCGACAAACGGATGATACAAAACATCAGGGAAACAGCATATGCCCAATTCTTTTTTTACACGATTTTGATATAACGCGAATTAGAAATTAGAATAGATTATAGACAACGCACCCGGCCATCCTGTTTTAGAATATCTAAACGTGTAATTTTGTTTTCTGCTGCTTGATATATAATACATCCTTGATACGTCTGTTAGATGAAGGTATAATCGCAATATTTAAAACACATTGCGTAAAGCGAAAATTTCGATACGTTTTGGACAAACCGAAGGACGAAACACCGACAATCATTGACGCGTGGAAAAAATGTTCGATTATAGATTGTATCGATCAAACTGAATTAGCATCGGCTGGATTAAGATCATCCACTTTGAATGCATGTTGGAAAGCAGTTTGGCCAAAAAATAAAGATTCCGTCCTCCCTAACACGATCGAATTTTCCAATATCGTAACATTGCCACATTCAACCGAAGGAGAAGGTTTCGATGATCTGTCGTTTAAAGATATCGATACACTTTGTACGATACACGTGCGATCTTTCCGAAATAAAATGTTCCTAACGCTAAAACTCATGATTTATTGTATTATTTTTTCTGAATTTTTAGGATTGGAACCAATCTTTTATTCTTTGATAGACATAATTCTTTACAAGTATTCTTGCATTCCTTCTCAAAAACATATCTGTGTATTATACTTTATTCCACGTACTTTTATTTCATCCGAAATTGCGGTTCTCTCGTCGTTCGCAGATAAACTGTTCTGCGTTTTCAAAAGAATTATATCGCGAGACGACATATTTCGTCATGTTCGAAAGACTATCGATTCTTTGAATATCGAACATATTTGATTTATATATCGAATGATGTAAAATTTGTTTCAGAAATGAAAGAATCGATACGTTAAAAATATGCAAAAGAACTTTCCTTCTCATATTCCTTTTATCACACAGTTCCTAGTGTGAAACGAGTTTCACCAAATTTTATTCCCCGGTTAAGAGGCAAATATCGCCTAGATGGTGAAAAGTCATTCCTACTTGCCGAAGAAAGCGTATGATCGAAAGATCCGTGAACTTCTCTTCGCGGAAGGAACTTACACTAAGGAGATTCGATTTTCACCGAATTACCGACCGACGCGCTCTCTTCTCTAAAGCGCAAAAAGAAAATAATTCGAAGGTGGAACGTCTGGTCGTGTCGAAAGTTCTTCCTTCGATCGAGAGCCAGCCCCGGCGGAAGCCACGCTTAGAGTATTATATTGACCTTTTATAACATACGGCAGGTACAAAGGTTCCGCTCAACTTTCTCCGTTCTCTCGTTTCTACCGATTCGACGCTTTCCACACTGGTAATTCTAGAACTTATTCCTACGTTCGTTTACCTCCTACTCCCGAACCTCTCTATTCGTACTACTTACTGCTACCTACTACTACCTACTCACTCCATCTGCTTTTGAGCTCGCTCATTTTCTCCTTGTCGTTCGACCCACTTCGCCATCATCGCACCACTTACGTAGATTATCGTGACCGTATCTATTCGAACACGATTTCCACTTTTCTTTTCTGTCGAGCGGATCGTTCGGGTTGCTATCAGGTTGCTGATATTGTAAAATCTTGCCTTTTCTTGACATGTCAACGTTTGTCTCCCTGTTTTCGTTATGCTTCTGTTTTTGGCATAACCTCGTTTATAGTCGTACTGTCCATTGCCACAGTCACATTTCGACAAAGAAGATATTCTCGAAGTCATTTTTTTATAGCAGTATAGATTTGGTAATAACGCTGCAAAAGCTTCATGCAATATAAACCAGGCGTTTGGGGAGAATATTGTTAACGATCGAAAAGTGCAGGGTTGGTTTGAAAAATTTCGATCCGGCGATTTTTTCCTGTAAAATGAATCGCGTGGAAGACCCAAAACGTCCGTAAGAAATGATGCTCTGAGAGCATTGGTGGACACGAATTAAACTGTATCTACAAGGGAATTTGCTACCAGAATGAAAGTTGATCATACAACGATATCGCGACACCCATTTGAAATTGGCAAGGTGAACAAAATTGATAAGTGGGGATAATGGTCCAATAAATTGCGAAATTAAGTGAATTAAAATAAGAAATTTTCCGACCAACCGACTTTCATTTTTTGAAACACTCGGACCAGTTTTTACGGGCTAAACGATATGAAAATGAAGACAGTCTGAACAATTCCATATCAGAGTTTATCGATTCTAATGATCAGAATTTCTGTAAGAGAGACATCTATGCATTAAAATCTCGTTGGGAAAAGCGTATCGAAGCAAATGGAGCATATTTTGATTAACATGTTCCGTGCCACGGCAATTTTTGAAGATTTTCCATTCAGGCAGGATTTAAAGATTAAAAAAAGTTATTTAAAATGTATGCCTTACATTTTTTCAATACTGCAAAGTTATATTTAGCAGGAAAAAGATATAAATTTTAATATGCGTTAGACAACAAACCAATAAATTTAATTTTTGAGGAATTATTTTAACACACGCATGGTCGAACGTTTACTCTACCAGAGGAGTTGCAAGCTCCTACTTAACCATTTTAATAAAGTCCAAATGCATCAAAATTAAGCTTCTTACTTCAAATATATTTAATATTACGTATACCTACGAATCTATTTACAATTATAAAAGCATATTGCGGTGAACCTCGTCGAATCATGGCAGACACAAATGAGACTCGTCTGGACAACCATCGCAAAATGTTACAACTTTTATAGTAGAATTTTTAACGTTACTTTCGTAGCAAATTTTGCAGCGTTTTCTGACTAAATCAGATTTGCCCTCCTTTTTTTGGTACTACGACCAAAGAATTATCATCTTCGCAAGACATCGTATGCACAGCTAATAGTTTGCGAGACTATTATGTATTATCCACGCATTTACGACTGCAGTATTAAAAAAAAGTTGAAATACAATTTTTTTATACCATTTTACTGATTTGCCTAAAGGATCGCATCGTGACGACATCCGATAGGAAACATCTACGTAAGATTTTCCTTCGTTGTAATCCATCACAATTTTTGCTTTGACACAGTCGTAGCCCTTTTTCCGTAAAAATGACTCTCACGCCGCGTGGGGCGTGTACGGGAAAAATGGTTAGAAAAACGTGGGGGGGAAAGATTCTCATTTTCACTAAAAAATCCGACATTTCTTACGCACTGACCTAATACTTCCTTACATCAACGCTTTCGTTACGCACGCGTTGTCACTTTGGAAGGCGGTATCGATCATCTCGAACGCTCTTCTTCAGAGTTTCTCCTTCCTTCCGTTTGCGTCGCGCTGATTTTCTATCCATTCTCTTTTGACGATGCCAATCTCTTAGCCTCGATGTCTCGCGAAAGCGTAGGAAATATGGAAGGCGCGAGGCGATAACGAGGGACTCCCCCTCGATCAATGCAACCTCTTCTCTTACGTTCGATATAATTACTTGCGGATGAAACTCTTGGAACTTTATCGAAAATTCTGCTAGTTCTTCCAAAGTGGGGGAGAGTTTAATGGTTCGGCGCTTAACGATATTTCATCAAAGACGCGCAAATTGGAGCGTAATTTCGAGCCTGGCGAGAATCTTGCCGCCCTCTGCGAGTTCCAGTCGTTGCAGAAGAAAAACGGCGAGAATTTTTTTGCCGATCGTTGCGTTAAAGTCGCGCGCCGTAAATACGAGGACACGTATTTTTATCGCGCCAGTTCAACGTCCATGCGCTCGCCAAGCGATACTAAATCGGTACCTTCCTATCCAACGTGTTTATAAGAATAAACTCTCCGTAACGCAGCGTGAAAAAGGAAGGGAAAAAAGTGGCGCGAAGTCGAAGGAGTTGAGTGGCTGGCTGCTGCTGGTTACCCCGCGTTGCTGCGTGTCTTCGACCGTCGTCGAGTGTCGCTGGACTTCCAGGCGATCATCGTGGTGGCGCTCCGTTGAAACGTCCATTCGGATGGAACATCGAAAATTAATCTTGCAAGTTGGAATGGACGGAAACTCCATTCCACGGGAATCAATGGCGCAGTCGAGTACGTCGTTGACTCGTACTACTTCGAGAGTGGCGAACCAACGGATGTTCGAAGTTTCCTGTCATTCTTCTATGTTTATCGATTTAATCGCTGGGTAAGGCAACGGAGGAGAAAAAGAGGAGCGGGATCAAGAAGAGAGAACGGGGAGCAAAGGGAGAAGAGAAAGTTTATTATTAAAACGAAGCTCGTTATTAGTAGCAAAAATATAAGAGCGGAGAATAATTTCAAGGAAAACTAAAATTGAATTGCACGCGTTGAACGAGACGACGGCAGAGTATGCGAATGGTACGAATCGAAATTTGTACCCCGATAAAAGCGATGCACGGTGGGGGAATTAATTACGTAGATTACATCGCATAGTTTTCGCTATACGAGCTGGGAGAGAAACTTTGTTCTCGGCTGTACATTGGTATCGATCGTTCGCTCATCGAGATCGGGGTAGTTAGCGTCCCTCGTGCGCGAGGTACTTACTTTTGTTACGTCATCGCGAACGTCAGGCGTCACGGAATGTTCGGATCGGATGCGCCATTCCATCGACGATTTTCAAGATTGCGTGAATTTCGCGAGCTCGTCCAAGTACAACGTCGGCGTTTTTCAAATTCTCCGACGAAATTCAACTTCCGCGAGAGTGTGGCGGAATTTTTCATTAGACCGTCCGACGCGAGAACAAATACGCCAATGATCCTCCTTGCTCTCAGAATTTTCCTTTTCTCTTCTGCCTTCGTCTTACGCGGCCACGACAGCGACGTGTCGCTTTCCCTCCCCCTCCTCCACCTCGCCCTTCAACGTAGAAAATTCAACCGGTAAAATCGGATCGAGACACCCCCTCCCCTCTCCTACTCCTCTTGAGAAAACGGCTTTTTCTCCCTATGGGCACGCACGAGATACGTGTATAAATGTTCGTTTACGAACGACGATGTTTTACCGACGACATCGACGACAACATCGTCTAAAAAGAAAAGAGAGAGAGAGAGAGAGGAAAAAAAGACAGCATTTCGAAGTTAATTAAATGGCTGCTGTTTATTACGCGATTGTACGTGTCACGTGCTTCAAACGCGAGATCCCTGCTCTTCTCTCTATTTCTTTCTTTATCGATTTCTCTCGCCTAGCTATTTCATTTTTCATTTATGTCGAAACGCGCGCTGCGAAAGCGACAGCGCGACTATCTTCCTCCTCGTTATCGTCGCCATTGTCGCAGTACGCCGAGTATCACGGTGATCGATCTTATGCATCCATTTACATTATTTATTACGCTCGCGACTATGTATGTCTTTTTATAAAAAGAACAAAATTATTGTAGAGTTTATTAACCTCTTCTATAATAAAATTCCCAAATAATAAAGATCAACGCCATTAAACGACAAGATTTTCTGGCCACTGGATAATAAATAATTTATTTCACAAGCCATTTCGACTAACTTCGTTTTCCAATGTAACTCGTTGTAATAATCGACTCGTATTCGGCAGCAGGCGCTAAATGATAATGATAAATATCCATTTGAATTTATATTATAAAAGGAATTTTATATAGCGATGTTCCTAATTTCATCGCATTTCTCCATAAGTTGATATATAACTACCCTAAAAAATATGCTCATTTTCGTGTCTCTCGTATTATCACATCGGCTGACAAGTTCCCGGTCTAAAAATAATGCCCGGTAATGCAAAATAAAGCCTACTCGTTCCTTTCATATCTTTGGAGTGTCAGCTGTCTCTGTTTGTTGTCTTTTTTGTGGACTTTTTTGATGTTTTCTGACGTAACCACCTGTTTTTGGCGACCAGAGAGTGCCGCATCATCGATGTTCGTACGAACACGTTTAAATTTAGCAAGCCAGTCGATAATTGTCGATTTTCTTGATGCAGAGTCCGGATATCCTATCAAGCCAAGCTTTCGTTTCGACGGTTACTATTTACTAAAAGACTGTCTTAATACGAAAATATCTCTGAGCCAAACGTCTCATTGATACCCACGTTTTGGTTGCCGATCTCTGGCCTGGTTTAGTCGCTCTAGGACTGGCAACGTCCACAACCTACGATATTTTGCTCAATTTTCTCGCGAATCCCAAGGCCTGTACGAGAGCGAACATGGAGGTCAAGAAGACAGTCACGGACGTCCTCTCGCGCTGCTTTTCAAATTCGAGAGAGTCCACGTGTATTCTACGTTCCCTGTGGCCAGAATAAAAGTCACGAAGGAAAGAAAAAAGTCGTCAAAGCGAATCTTTCGCTGCGTTTATTTCAATGCCGTTGGGTTAATTGAATTCTTTGTTTCGTGTCCCTTTCGCGTCAAGCATCCGTCCTCGGAACATCAAGATTTCAAAGCGACGTCTCGTTCTAAGTAAATATCTTTAGTTTACAACTTGATCCTGCGCGGTGAAAATCAAAGCAGGCAGCCTGCTTTGTTTTTATTTCCTTCGTTATTCCCCGCGCGGATTTTTTCCACCACTCCAGCTTCACCGCTGCGTAAGATTCAATTTTCTTTCCGCGATGAATCGCTCGCAATTTGTTTCCTGGTGAAAGAGTCGCGAACGAGACTTTATCGCGCGATCATCGATCGTCTCTTCCTCTTTACGAGGTGGGTAAAAAGTTCAACGCTGTCGTCGACGTAAGTAAGCAAATAAAGAAGCGTTTCTGTTCCGCATCGGGAGATCCTGAACTCCTTGGCCTACAGCCACGAGTGAGACTCGTGGTAAGTAATTTGAGCGAATTTTGAGTGAAAAATAAGCACGAGTCTGACTCGTGCTACTTTTTACTTTCTGGACATCTTAAAATTATCGGCTGTGTTCATACGTTGTTTGTTCTTTCACAGTTCTTTTCGTTGCACCGAAACATGCATACCATCCCAAGACGCATACGTTTTGCGCTAGTTCTGGCACACGGCTAAACGCTCGATGGCTCGACGCCATTTTGCTCACTGTGGCCCGAGAAATCGGGAGATAGGATCAACGCGCGGCATACCGATATTTTTAAGTCCTACCTTCTCTCGACAATAACGCGATCGATCGATTTACCTTCGAAGATGACCACCGTTTATGACAATAAAAAGGTGTACGCCTACAAAGTGTAATGTTTTGTAATTTTTTTTGTAATTTTACTCCAATTTGCCTAAGACGGTACCGGTAACCGTAAAGCGCTACCACTTTTTGAACATAACAGAGGAAGCGCAAAATCAAACTTAAGCTTAATCGATCGATCGATCGTCGCGTGACCACGAAAACAAATCGATCTAAATCTAGTCTAATCTAATCTAAACGAATGGCGTATTTATTTCGACGGTGGTGCGAAGAATTGAATTAAAAAATACGTCGTAATAACGACGTATATTTATTTCGCTAATCATTCGTCGTAAGAATAAGCAAAGCTTCGTCTTGATAACGTGACAAGAAAATTCAATTTATTTTTCGTTTCATGAGAAAACGATAAAACGAGGTGCATCGCGAAGATGCGTTCGAAAATTCCGTACCATCGGCAACGTTACGCGCCGATGAATCGTACGATGGCAACAGCTTGAAGGATTACGCGGTGGAACTTCGATTATCCGCGCTAACTACGGACGCACGTAGCGCGAATTAATCGAGTCTCTCGGTTTACGAAGTGGCCGCTGATCGTTTAATCGGCGAGATATTATCGTACAGTTCTGTACGGTTTCGTTCTCCCGCAAAGCGACGCGTTAATTATTATTTCTCTTTCTTCCTCGCTTCATGCGTGAGTTTCCAGTGGTGGCGTTTGCCGTGTCTGTTAGAAATAATACTCAGGAGCTAATCTTATCTTACACACGTTTATTCTATACGGTAGAACTTGTTTTTGCGCGGTCTTTCTTATTTTGTGCGATTTTTTTTGTGCGGTAACTGAATTTCAACGGTGTCGGCATTATTACATCGTTGTAATGTCTTCTATCAGTGTACACAACAC
>JAITYT010000948.1:957705-969279 GCA_025433975.1 Liostenogaster flavolineata | reverse complement strand
TGTAGTAGAATTCTTTGCACTTAGTCTCCCTAGCTGCTTTGAATTTTTTTTTGTAGGACCCTTTGCAAAATCGTCTTTCCCCCTTGTAAAAAACTTCAATTTTCTTGTATGAGTCAAATTGACTCACTTCAATAAAAATAGGTCACACAATCAACATCCGTAAATCTAGTGTTAAACACGATTAAACGACTCGACTTATCTGCTGTAAATAATATTTCAACATAATATGCATCGCGTCATAGAAAGTTCACGTTGACGCCCTGGGCAAAGCACGTAAAATGCGGGCGGTAGTCAACGTGTTAACATCGTATATCTCCTCGCCTCTCGTTCGGTCTGGTATTGTTGGCTGAACTTTCACGGGCGATTTCCCCTCCGTGGTGTTATAGCGCGTTACGAGAGGATCGTTTTTCTCCCTTATCTTATCTGTGTCTCTTTCATCCGTTAGAAAGAAGCGCCTTTAATGAACGAAAGAACTAAAGAAGAACCCTTTGGTGGCTGTTATTTTTAATGGCTTCGGAGACATTATCCGCGGTTATCGGATCAGGCATAGGATACGCGAAACGTTACGACGTTAGCAGTCGTAGCATCTCATCGTAGAAAATCATCTGTCTCGGTTTATTACCAAAAAAACTCAAAAGTTTTACACCAATGGAATAATGGTTCTACTCCAAAAATGGCAAAAAGTTATAGATCAAAGCAGTGCACATTCGACCAAAATTGATAATCCGAAACATGTTAAAGTCTTGAAGTTCGCGTAAAAATAATGGATTTCTTTTTCCCTAACCTAATATTTCTACGTTAGATCGATTTAGTAAAACCGTAGAAGTCATATAAGAAGAAAAATTTAGCGAGCGTCAATATACGCCTTTCGTGTACATCGATGGATCCTCGAGGGCGTATAAATACGCGAATTTGTCGTCGAGTTGGAGTCGTCGTTGTTTCATAATTTCGATTCGAATCGTAAATTCGCGAATTTAACCAATAGAAGATACAATCGATCGAGTCCATTTGCACGGACAATTATACCGAAGGGCGCGCGTGATTTTTACGACCAGTAAGAAGAATCGATAATGACGATCGTCGGCAGGATTCCGATAGCGGCGGTGCGAACGGTTAAACTAATTTGCACGGTTCCGCACTGACCTCCGGAAATGCAACATTAATTTCGAACGCGAGTCGCCCTCGCGACGGCCAAACGGATGCGCATGGGCCGCTTTGGTACATACATGCGTACGCACGGTACATAGGAACGTTCGAATCGTCCATATGGAAATCATGATGACGGAACATCGCGACAATTAGTTCGATTAATGACCGTTTCGTAAGCGAAACGCCGTCTAAATTGAAAGTCGGCGGTCCGTTAACGAGTGCGACACGATTCGTCGTGATCGATTCGCATAACTCGTCACCCACGAACGTACGCTTTTTCGGATAAATCGATGACGAACGGGGGTGAAAAAAAACGAAAATTTTCATCCCAAGCTTTTCTCCGTTTTTGATTTACGATCGACGGATCGTCGAACGTAAATCTGTGCGATGCTTTACGTACCACCTTCAATTTCAGAGTAATCGCACGAAATCATGGCGACCGTTATCAACGTCGTCGTCGTCGCCTTCGAAAGACATTTCGTAGCGTGACTCGCGCGGAATATTCCAAGGGTACGAAGCGTCTTCTTACCGGAATTTAATCGAGAAAAGTCGACTGAAAATTCACGAAGGGGAAGTCTCCAAAGACCAATATTTCGACGGTCGAAATATTCGTCGGAGCGGTCGTCTTTGCTTCGTAAATTTAATCGATAAAACGCAATCGATTAGGACACGAAGAACCTCTCGATAATTACTCCCCGTGGCCGTATCTCTTTTATGTCGCCGTAGAGAAGCAAGGAATAAGGTCAAACGAAACGAATAATCGAGTAGTCGGCTGACTTTGAAGTGTACGATATTCTTCGAAGAAATGCGAACGCTTTTAAAGAAAAGCGTATGAAGGTTAAAAAGGCGAACACGAAAAATAAGCGAGCTTTTGATCTTGCCCAGTTTCTTTCTGGCTGATCACGACCGATCGAAGGTACATCATTTTTCTAAGAGATATCGTGGTCACCGTTCCGGCCGCGACACAAGACCATATCGCACGTGCCGCTTCTCCCGCCGAGGATGACGAGAAGGACGAGAGAGGACGCTTTGTCCCTCGCTTAAGGTTATAATATTCCTGAGTGCGTGTCAAAGCACGAGGAGGACTGGTGTGTTCGCGACGTGCGATACGACGGACACGAGCCGAAGGAGAAGGATGCGATCTCTATCAACCGATGGCAGGAGAGTGGGAGGGAGGAACGATTTCATCGTCGCTAGACGAACTTGGCAAACACATCGATCAGATTTAATCTTGAGAATTTTGTAAGCTTTCATCCTTTGCTGGCAAATTACCTGTACTGTCAACCTTTCTATAACGCGATTACGAGTAAGAAGCGTAGATTTAACCTAGTACACACCAGGCTAACGCTAAACGTACCAAGCGGGGTCAAACGACCCTTTTCAAAATTTATTTCAATTGTTTATGTTGCTTATAAAAATGGAGATATATGTTTGACTATTTTATTAGTGACTTATAACAATTTATAATGATGATATCATTTATATCGATGATGGATCAATTTAAACAGAGTAATACTTCTAACGTTATGTATCTGTAACGGAACAGTTATTACCCATTTCTGCTAAAATTTTTAATAAAACGTAGATTTATATAACGAAATTTTTCCGTAATAAAAAAAATTATTCGAAGACTGCATTTGAATCGATAATTTTCCTTCGCTTGCCAAAGCGATTAACTCCCTTAATCACGAAGAAATTATAGTAATAGAATATTCTATCTTACACTTTCCATATGTTGTTAGATAAAAGATGCGCATGCAGTAATACAGTCTACGTCGTATTTTTGAATTTTGAATTTAAGAAGAATTTTAAAAAACAAAATGTCCAATTTTATCATTTTTCTCAACTTCTTGTTTTACGAAGTTAATCGATTTGGCGAGTGAGACATCCAAATATTGCACCCTTACGATGAAATCTCTTATTCGTGACTGGAGTATTCGCAGAGCATAATCGTATCGAAAACTCTGTTCTTTCTTAGGACTCCGAGCTCTGCATCTCGCTCGGTATGAGCCTTCAATACCTGCGAGTATCGGTGGTCTGTTGGTTGGCGGCGATGTGCCATCACCTGTACGCCACAGTGGCGTCGATACCGCGTCGAGACGATCCACCGACTTATCTGAAATACAGCGTCTTCGCCTGGGGTGCGCCACTGATGGCCCTGGTCCTGGCGACGCTCATTCAGAATCACGAGAGCAACGACTTCTGGAACGTCGTGGATCTCACGCCGTTCAACTGTTGGTGAGTCACACGAAACAGGAGAGTTCTCATTGCCAATCCTTTCTTCCTTTTTTCCCTCCGTGAGCTTTTCACACGTCGACGCTACGATAGAGTTTTGCCAAACGAAGAGGAAAACACTAAAGAATTTTCTTGAGTCTCTCGCAGCTCGTAGAGAAGCGGTAGCTCGATTTGAGTCGGTTATTAACGTCGGCGTCGCTCCACGCGAGTTCGGCCGTCACGAGCCCCGTGTTCAACTCGGAGAATATCCTCCCGACGGCACTTCGGGCTTGGAAACAATGGAATCTCGCCGTATCGAGTGCGACTCCAGCGCGCGAACCGTCATGTGCTAAAACACGCGCCTCGAAGAATACTCGTGGGATAAATTCGAACCTTTTGCTGTCGTCCGTCCGTCGGTCTACCCGTGTTGATCCGTTGAGAGGACTCGAGCGTATTCTACGTACGCGTTTCGATTAGTTTAAAGCACGGAATTTTCCCAACGGATCGCGTTATACTTTTATCGTGAAACATATTTAAGCAGTCAGCCGTGTTCGAGGACTGTATCCGTCTTGGAGAAGTGGCAGTATTTTCTCTCGTGACAACCATATTCCAAACGTATTGAAATTTATGAATAGGTCTTAGTTTTCGCTAAAATTACAATTTAAATAGCAAATGGTGGCTAAATTTTACGCATGACGGATGTAGTCATGAAACATAGACGACTGGTTAACAGTTTGACTGGCACGTCGAAATCACACGTTACGCTCGGGCCACGGGAGTATTTTTATCATTCAAAGCAAGGTCATGGGTGACGCCTTAACAACGGCTGATAGGGACAAATTAAAACAAGAAACGTGCAGAATATATTAAAGACACGTTTGTCAATAATCAATTCTAATTTTTGATTCGTGTTAAATCAAATTCGTGTAAAAACAGAATTGGGTGTACTCGCTTAAGCATCCCGAGGAATTCGACTTGGTGTCTTACTTATTGTTAGGCGGGAAACGGAGTGTCTTCGGCTGTGAACGATCCTCTTCCGACTTTTTATAAATTCTTTTTTCTCGTAATGCGAATCAGGGGAGTTGCGAAGGTGCCGCGAAGTATAAAAAAATCGTCGGAGTGAAGTAGTTGGAGGGAGAGAATGCGCGGCTGCATCACGGGGCAACCTTCGTATTTCCTCCTTTTTCTTCCCTCCCTCTCTCTTTATTCTATTTGGTCAGACTCCTCTCGGCTTCCATTCGTGGCGCGAAGACCGTTAGATCATTTTTCCGCTTCGCCCCGTTTTCTCCCTTCTTATACCGGAGATGATGGAAGGGACGAGTCGCAAGTACGGCCGATAAGGCCTGTTACGAGGCCACCACAAAGCTTCCTCGGAAGCGTACGACTACCGTTGGGTCGGCGCCATCCTCCAGTTCCTTTATCACGGCCGAACTACTTCGTGGAGATATCGAAGGACACGTCGAGCCAGGAACTTGGCTAAAATCGCGTTACCAGACCCTATTTTCTATGATTTCTCTCTCCTCCTCCTCCTCCTCCTACCCCTGAAAATTCCAGCACTATCATCGATGGTCGCTTAACAATAACGCTACGTGTCGACTAAATACGATTTCTTATCGAGCACGATCGATTTTGGGAACGAAGAGAAGCCAGCGATATGACCAATTGATTTCCGTTGATGCCGATTAATCCTCGCACAGGTTTCTGGGGACAAAGGCGACCATCTACGCGTACGGATTGCCAATCATCCTGTTGCTACTCGCTTCTGGATATTACCTCGTAAAGGCCGCCATAGTGTCGAGGTAACGAAGATCACGTCGCGTCTCCGCTCCTTTGTCCATTGGTCCCTCCGCGCGGAGGACGATCACCGGTCACTCGATTAACTCGTCGCCTCGTAACTTCTTCCGTAGGTACACGTGCAGCATGCAATTGGAGATCAAGCAGCGCGAGAAGATGAAGAGAAGGCGAACGCTACAGCTGATGCTCTTCTTGAAGGTCAGTCTAATCGTGGGTCTGGTGGCTGGTTGCGGCGTAGCCTCTAGGGTTTGGAAGATACCCTTTCTCTGGGCGGTTTTTTGCACGGGTCATTCCTTGCAGGTAAATCTTCTCGTGTTCTTTCAGTCATGCGAAAATTAATCCAAAGAGGAACAGGAGGATGAGAGCGAAAGTCGTCGAAAGGCCACTTTGACCACGAGCTTTCGAAACTTGTTCGTCGTCGTGGGAACTTTTCGTCGATTGAAACTTCCGTGAGAGTTTAATCAGCTATACTTATAGCTATACTTAACCGCGAAAGAAAAATACGCAAAAGACGTTGATGTTCTTGGGATAGCTCGTTCGAAGCAACTCGTTCGACTGGCATGCGTGCTGCTCGACGGATACCTTTATTTAACCTTTTCACTGCGGCGCGCTCTTAACCTGTTAACTGGGTATGACGACATTTTTCGTCACGCCCGGAGGACTACCGGACTCTTTGAACGTTGAAAAATACTACATTTATCTATTAAATAACGTACAATTTTTTGTGGAAATAGAAAAAATCAATGAGCTAAAAACAATCTTCCTTCATTACTTAAGTTGCGATGACGTTATTTATCACTGCGGGAAAAAAGCCCTCAGTGTGACACGAGTTTCTCAAAATTATATTCCTCGGTTACCAGGTTAAGGTTTAAAATAATAATAATTGCAAGTGAATTAAGAACATCTATTTTTTATTTGTTTTAAGTAACTTTCTAAACTATTTTAGTTTACTTAAATTATAGATTCCTTCAATAATCACGGCATAACGGCAACGAACGAATACTATAGAGGGCGTAAATTTACGCCTTTCGTATATATTTCGTATATAGCCAATAATATTTATTTAGGCTCCTTCGGCACTCTACATACCGGAGAAGATCGATAGGAGGAGGAGATCCGACGACAACGATGACGAACATCGATAAAAATCGAACCATTCTTAGAACGAAAACGTTGAGAACGAGCCTTTTCCTCGTGACGTTCGATCTTATCGCTTTCTTCCTGTTCCTCTCTCCCTTCTTCTCACGCGATAGTCTCTCGCTCTTGGAAACGACTTTTCGTCGGTGATTTCACCTCGCGAAGACAAAACGAGCCTTGGCGTCGAAGTCGAGTACTACCCTCTCGCCACTCGAGAAGGCATCGATAGCTTTTTACGTTCGGCGAACTTTCAACGAAGGTCGAACGACTATCCGTGCCTCCTTCTTACACACCTTCTTCTTCTACACACAACCACGACGAAATCTTCGACCACGACCGCTTTACATCGTCCTAGACTAGCTTTCGGATTTCTCCTAACGTATCGAAATCAACGCCTCTTTCTCGTTCGCTCATTCACGCGTTTCCCATTCTTCTCTTTCAGGGATTGGCAGTGGCGTTGTCCGTCGCTTGTAACTGCAGAGTGCTCAAAGTCTATGCCAGGAAATCGCATCCGCAGCCTCAGCAGGTAAACAGACCTAAAACGTTGCCGGACGAGAGCGTTCGTAGCCCCTAAAAGCTACGCTAATCCCTCCAATTCGCCTCGCGTAGACCGAAATTAATTTAATGAACGAGGGAACGATGCTCCTTGCGAAAAAAGAAAAACAAAAGAAAAAAGATGCCTTTCGTGCCTTAGCAGCTGACGCGAGATTTTATATGCTTGCAGATCGCTAAGTCGAGTAGCAGTATGCAGCTGTTGGCGCCAGCGCCTGATCCAGTTTAGACTGCGAGACGTCGTGACTCGAGAAACTCGTGGAATTTTGACGAGCGAGCGACGAGGAAAAAGAATTTCAATACGTGCGAAGGACGAGCCAAGTTTATCTCCTTCAACCTTCCCCGTTTCTTTTCGTCTTAACTTCGTATTCTTTCCGCGGTCGTCGTTCGTCTCGTAATTGGCCTAACCTCGGTGTGATCTCTGATCTCTTCTCGTAAAGCCGCGGATTACCTCAGCTGTCGCTCCTCCTCCCAGGCACGTACACTCGGTTTCGAACGTCCGTCGCACGACTCGTCGCGTTGTCTTATCTGCGCGCGTAATTAAGGAGAATCCGTCGATTTAAATTTAGCTTCCTTTGTCGTGCTCGAAATTTCCCCCTCCATCGACGCGTCCTCCACGTACGTAAAACAAAAAGCTTGAGAAGATCTTCTACCGCAGCCCATGCAATTTTTCTATTTATTGCTTTATAGGCCGGTTATCTATTTCTTGTTTTAAAACATCACTCGATAAATCTTCGGCCCGATACGTATATGGCAGCACTGTTGACATACCCGCATGATTTCTGGATAGTACCATCCTTCAAACGATTCGTGTCGAGATTTCATGACACTCTAACAATTAGTTTACAGGTTACAGTGGTTTTAGTGATCCCAGTTTTGTAATTTTCAAAACAATGGATAAGAAAGAATTTCCCGTGTTGATTGAACATTGTTTTTTGATAGGGAAAAATACTTAGCGACTGGTATGCTGAATTTAAACGCGGTCGTACAAACACCGATGGTACTGAACGCTCTGGTCGTTCAAAATCGGCAGTTGTTCCGGAAAACATAAAAAAAAGGTCGACGAAATAAAGTTTCGGAAGATCGTAAAGTGAAGTTGCGTGAAATAGCTGACACCTTAAAAATATTAGAAGGTAGTACGTTTATAATTTTACACGAAAATTTGAGCATGCGTAAGTTGCTCTCAAAGTTGGGTGCCGCGTTTGTTCACACCGGACCAAAAACGGCAACGCGTCGACGATTCAAAGCGCTGTTTGGAGCTGTTCAAGCGAGATAAAGAGTTTTTTTTTTATGGGAATGTGACGATGGATGAAACATGGATTCACTACTATACACCTGAATTAACACGTTCGCGATGAGCCACCTGTGGTACACGAGCTGTTATGGTGGTACATCGCAATTAATATTTTCTATTAGAATATTTCCGTATCTGTTCCACGCTCGTCTTCTAACACATCGGCTGATAAGTTTCCGGTCTGACAGACAGATAGCGTCACAAATACAAAATTAATATTTTTTTATTTAGAAAGTACTAACGTTTAATAGATAGATTGTAGAAATTTCACGGCAATCTGACGTTTGATTCAAAAGTTGCAGTGGTAACAATGGGAAAAGAAGGATTTCGTGTGTTGATAAAGCATTGCTTTTTCATGGGAAAAAACACCGTTGAAACGAAAGCTAGGCTTGATAAGTGTTATCCGGACTCTGTACCAGGAAAGTCGACCGTTATTGACTGGTTTGCTGAATTAAACGTGGTCCACAAAATTGTTTTGGCAAATCGTAAAGTGAAGATGCAAAAGACAGCTGACACTCCAAAGATATCAAAGAAACGTGTAGGCTTTACTTTGCATTGCCGGGCATTATTTTTAGACCGAGAACTTATCAGCCGATGTGTTATCACTTCAGATTCTGTTTCTATAGACTCAATTGGTTGCCGTTCTCCTCGTTGTAATGGTACTAATGGTTCTCAATACTAAATTCTTACTCCGATGAAGCGTAACAGATAGGATGTGCCCTTTTCCTTTGATAATACAAATCCGATTCATCTTATGAATCATCGAATTTCCTTCTTGACATCTAATGGGTAATTATTTTGATCGAAATTCGATTTGGAAGAAGGTTATAATACGTACACAAACGTTTTATTATTGGGTTGGCAATTAAATTATTGTGGATTTTTCAAATGGATTTGAATGATAAAGTCCGTAATCGCTTAGTTGCCAATCCAATGCTTCAAAAATTCAACTAAATATTGAGATATACACTGAACCCTACTGCAGAGCAAAACTATTATGTAAATTATTATAGCACGATATTTATTTTCTTGTACTGCATGAATGAATAACAATAGTCTGATTGAAACAACAACGTGCGTTTTTATTTTGGTTGTTTTATATGGCATATAACTGGCATATGATTAATTTCGAGTCAGCGCCGCCAGATGAGAGAAAGTTCCAAAAACAACGCAGCCCCACGGCGAGGACACCAAATTCAGACCCCGTCGCGAACGTGTTAAAGATTGGCTCGAATGAAGAAGCGATTGCCGAAACCGAGGCCTATTTTGAGAGCAGAGACAAATCGTTCTACAAAAAAAGCATGGAAAATTTAGAGAAGCATTGAAATGAATGCGTCAGTCTCGAAGGAGAGCACGTCGATGAATAAAGTCGAATTTCTAAAAAAAATATTGCTTTTCTTAGTCAGACCGGAGACTTATCGAGTGACGTGTTACAGGCCGTTACGGCAGTTCCGACTAAAAATAAGTGCAAGGTATTGTTATAAAATAAAAAAAGAAGTAAACACGTCGCGTATTTGCGGCGTTGGGTAGCGAACGTGTTAACATCGCCGATGGAAACATAACGAATTGTATGACAAGAGAGATAATTGTTTCCAATCGCGTGTAACGCGTCG
This sequence comes from Liostenogaster flavolineata, assembly GCA_025433975.1. Lineage (NCBI taxonomy): Eukaryota > Metazoa > Arthropoda > Insecta > Hymenoptera > Vespidae > Liostenogaster > Liostenogaster flavolineata. Next base: position 959,526 of record JAITYT010000948.1, on the reverse strand, counting down.
AAACCGATACGCGAGCCAATATTCACGAGCGTTCGCGCGTGCATCGTCGACGATCATCTATCGTTAACCTTTTCTCCTTACGGTCAACTTTTACGAAGAACCTTCCAAAAACGCGAGAACGCGCGCAGCGATTGTTCGGAAAGTCATTTCTTTTTTTTATGTAAAAAAAAACGTAGTTTTTAATGTTGAAACATAAACAGTTACGTTGGAAACTGTTGGGAAAAAACGAAATGACTTTCAGAACAACCTGATATATAAAATACGCGATAGAAAATCTTTTTTAATCTATAACGCTCTAACGAGCGCGGGTATTCTTCTAATACGTTAAGATAATTTTAAGCGTCTAACGCGCTTTGTTTATAACGGTCGCTTTTACGATCCTGCTCGTCCCCCGCGTTACACGGAAAAAGGAAGAGAGAAGACGAATTGTTACGATATCGATGCGAGGCAACATATCACGATTTTCTCTCTCTCTCTCTCTCTCTCTCTCTCTCTCTCTCTCGAGATCCATGAAGTCACGCGTACGTTAAAAAGCGTAGCTTAACACGTTCACGACGGCACCGATATTCATGATTTTCGCTGTGAGACGGCGTTTGAATTCATGCTTCGCTTCATCTGGCAGGTTCTATCGCTTATTCGGGCACTGCTCGCCCAATAAGAAAGTGCGTGCGCTTAATAAACGTATTAATATTTGAAAATTTAGAGAACAAATCATCGATCGCCTTATGATCAATAATCATAACAGCGAAGAAATGGCAATTGGAAAGCAAACATCGTCAAAAAAAGGTTCGCATTTTCTTCGTTCGTACAAAGGGCCTGCAAGAAAACCAGACAAAGACGTAAAGAACGTTAGGAATGTTTACATAAAGGAAAAGGTGGACGGTATGCCGCGAAGAACACTAAAAGAGTAACGACGTGCTGTAATGTTTGTAAGGGCATTCTGTTTAAAATGCTTCAGAAAATGTCATCGAAATAAATAAACGACTACGTTAAATTTATAACATCCAATCGCTACGCTTTTACTATGGAATTTTTGTTTAATAAGTTACGCTTATAACGTCGATATAAAATAAAATAAATCCTACTTTTTTTCAATTGACGTACGTTAAATTTCCGTCGTTCAAATTTTCAACAATACGACAATTCTTTCTAGTTGAAAAACCAACTGCATCTTTGATGGTACGCAGCCTCTGATCGAATACTCAAGCGTGGTCCACCGATGATGCACGCCGGCATGGACCTATCGATAGGACCGCACGGAACACTGCGCGAATCCCACGAACGCGCGATACGACGTCGGAGTTGCGCGCGGTCGGCAGCGGCCGCCGCGATGCCATTTCCATTCCGAATTAACGCGAATATCGAGCATAGGTGGTATCTCGAGATATCGGTCGATTATCGGGGCGCATTCACTCGCAAACGCGCAATCCTACGATTATCGATTTGCGGCGCGGGCTGATCGACGAACGGCAACGGCCAACCAACCACCGGAGCAGAACGGACCAGATCAGAGCGGCTCGTATCCGTCGTAATGGCACGACGTGGGTCGGCCATCTTATTCGGCGACGGTGGCGGTCCTGCGGTTCCCACGAGCCGCGGCAGACGCGAGCAATTATAACGCGCTGTAATGAGCCATGCGCCCCGGTGCGTTAGCCCGTGATATAATAATCCTGCTCGAGTCGACTGTGCGTGTATGTGCGCGTGTATCATCGCCAAATGAATATTCTCGGATCGTCATTGCGTACGAAGAAGAAAAAGAGAGAGAGAGAGGGGCGAATGCACGTTAATTGTATTATGTATATACGTGTGCCGTTGGGCCCA
>JAITYT010000948.1:818670-831697 GCA_025433975.1 Liostenogaster flavolineata | reverse complement strand
AATATTCAAAGAATTGGTAGTCTTTCGGGCATGACGAAAAATGTCGTCATACCCGGTTAAGAGATTAAGGTACTACATGACAACAATTTTTATGGCCATTGAATAATAAATGTTTTTTTCAGAAGAAATGTCTAAAGATTTATCAAAACATATTTTCTACCTTTTCTTTTATGGACTGAATCGTTCTGGCGAACGAGCAGTTTACTTATGCATAAACATAGACTTTTACAGATACTTAACAAAGATGTAAAGTAAATATTTAATACGTAAGAGTTAAAATATTTTTTATTTCCCTTCAAAAGAAACAAATATTGAAATTAAAAATGTTTCGCTTTGTTGACATTTATTCACTGTCAGAGCCATCTATCTCATTCTTTTACCGTGTTGTACGAGCCTCTTTTAGAATGTTACATGAACCCATGTTATAGGGGTGTTTACATTAATGTAAGATTTTAACAGGAGACGATCTGGTAAATTGGGAAAGGAGAACAGTGAAAGTAATTGTTTCTCTAAAAATATAGTAGCATCTATATCTATTCCTATAAAAGCTTCGTAATGATAAAATAACATCACCGCTGGCGAGAAGAAGACACGCGTGCGTGACAGCGGCCGGCAAAGTGTTAACTCGATCCTGGTTATAGCCCAAATTTGCGCGAAATTATTCCTCGAGTCTCGGTTTTGTCTGCGGTGCGATGAAATTGTCGTGGCTGAGGATCGATATAAGGTATTTATTTGCGAGTGACGACGCGACGAAATTTACGCCCTCTCGCGTCTCTAGAATCCCTGAATTCGTTTCGAATTCCTGTCCAAATCTCTCGAAATATTAGAGTAAATAAGAGAGATGGCGGCAAACGGGAACTCGAGGCACTCGTGAAAACGAGTTCGACGGAGAGTCGCGCTTGGATTTTAGCCTCGTACGGAAGAAGCAACGCGCGCGACAACCACATCGATCGAGTACGACCGTAAAGGCTGCCGTTATCGAACGCCAATAATTTCCTTTCTGGTTGATTAGAATGCCCCGGCGCCTTGTCCATGATCCACCGAGAACTACGTGCTCCGCTAAACGGAGCAGCAGCTCGGTTGCGTACCCTAAAAGGCCTCCCCTTTTCGTGTCTCGGCTGTGAGAGACGAAAAACGTGGGGAACCCCTCGCGTCGCTTACGCACTTACGCACACGCATGCGTCCAAGGCGTAAAAGCGTACGTATTCGCTCTCTACAAGACCGCCGACCGCGTTAATTCCTAACTAATAATTTATTTTGACGTTAACACGTAATACGTATCGCACGTGACGCGTGCGATAACTCCAAATGTATGCGAGGATTAACTTAACGCTAAACCTACCAGAGCGGTCAAATGACCGCTTTTGAGACTTTAATCAAAATTGTTAAATTCCAGGTTTCCATTTTTCTTGAACTCGCTGCACGACTTTTTCTATGACATATAGCTACTTAATTTTACGATATCTATTTGTCTTCTTTTTTTCTTTTTTCTGATAATTATATATCTGAAAATATTGTACTGGTGACTCTGCTACGACACGGCATCCTATAACACGGTCTCGCTTTAACGCGATAAGAAAATTGCAAGAACCTTTGTACGACACTGTACTTCTACAGCCGCGGCGAGATTTGCCGTCTTAAAGGTACAGTCTTGCGGAAAGTATTTCTTTTCATCTCCGCGGTCTGAGAAGAAAAGTGTCTCACGCTGCTGGTCGGCAGTCTGCGTCGAGCCACGGTGCGTTAAAGAATAACTTTGTCGTCTTTAAGACATTAAGTTTCGGCAAGCAAAGTAAAATTGCAGATTTTTTTAAGAGGGAAGAAGATGCATGAACTTTAAATGAAGAAAAAAGCTCTGAAAGTGAGGGCGATATCATCTCACCGAAAAAACGTTCTCGGATGATTATACCGAGCAATGACGACGAAGAAATTTATTAAATTAAAGTTGCGTCTAATTAAAATAATACTTTTTCGTTTTTTTTTTGTTCTGTGTTGTACATACGTTTATATTTTTAATAAAAATTAAGTCGTTCGTGTAGAATTAAAAAAAAATTGTTTTTAATAAGTTTTCGGAACGTAACCCCCCTTTTGTACTGGCTCTGGGTCTCATACAACACGGTTTCACACAACACGGCACTTTCTAGGAACGTATCTACCGTGTTATAGGAGGGTTACCTGTACGTGAAATTTTATAAAGTTATCTGCATTGAAATCTCAAACTTACTACTAATTTTAAGTTTTCCAAGTAAATGTCATCCGATTGTCCCGCACTGTCATGCAAATTTACACAATATATGTCCAACAAACAAACAACATATGCAATATAAGTTCGGAATCAAATTCTAGTTGGCATCGGACGTTGAGAGTAAATATATTGTCAATGGATTTCCTTATTTGGGAAAAGATGAGATAAGACCATCAGCAGTACCACTTAGTGAATTTGTTGTTCTCAAACTCGTTGAACCATTTACAGGGTGCGGAAGAAATATAACCACCGGTAATTTTTTACGACTACACCTTTAGCGGCAAAACTTCAATCAAAAAGAGATATTCGAGAGAATAAGAGAGAATTACTCAAATTTGCGAAACAAAAGAAAGACAATATGCACGTTTTTCAAGGCAGCTTTACAAATCAAATAATTGTACTCTGACAATTTACAAAAGCAAACCGAACAAAAAGTTCTCTTACTAAGTTCGAAGCATAAATGTGTAAAAATTGAAAAACCAGGTAAATGTATACCTAAAATTTGGCGCGGATATGACGGATCAAATGGCTAGAAAGTACATCACAAAATCTAAATCTCGTAGATGGCCTGTCCATGTATTTTCCAACATTTTCAATTTAGCTGCTATAAATGCTTGGATGTTATATAAGCAAACAACCGGAGACAGGATATCGCGACAAGAATTTTTATTTTAGTTGGCAGAGAAACTTGCCACCAAATACCGAAATTTACAGGAACGAGAAACAAAAAATATGGAGAAAACTTCAGCAATTCCATTAAAATTTCTGAAAGACGAAAAACATGTAAAATTGGATATTGCAAAAAAAATAAAACCACGAACATTTGTTCTACATGTACAAAAATATGTTCGTCGAAAATGTTTACAGGACAGACCTTCTATCTGTAAAAAGTGTGACGACGAATAAATTTTATTTTAATTTGAATAACGATATCTATGTAAGTTACTGAAGTAGCATATAATTTTTCAGTTTCGAGACTTCTTTTTAAAAATGTATATTCCTAAAGCTTAAAAAAAATTAATATTTTTTGTGTTTTATCGCCTATGTTAAATTCTGTATTATTTATAATCAACTGGAAAAGAATATAACGTTTGTTTGAAAAACGGTCGTTTGACCTCCATACCTAGAAATATGTATGTATAAAATATCGGTAGGTTTAGTGTTCATTTATTCGAAGATAAATTAAATCAACGCCACGAACTTCTTCGTACTGATCTGACCTTATAAAGAGACGTAAAATCCTTCTGAATTAGACGCGAAGAAAGATTATTATTATTATTAATAAAGAATTCTATAAATATCCGTGAATCGGCCGTGTTGTCGAGCGAAGAAAAGCAACCGTCCTATTGGATAATTTAATCGTTCGATTATTATACTTTGATGTCGATTTTAAAAAGCTCTTCTATGAGCGGCTAACTGTAATCCACGCGTATATGTACGTGCGCGCGCGCGCACACGCACGCAGGTAAGCAAATACGATCCGCGTTAACTCCGCTACGGTACTTCGCGCGAGATCAACGCGCTTTGTCGAGGCATTATTGTCGCTCTAAGGAGTTTCTCGCTTAAGCTACCAACGTACTTTGCGATGCTCAATTGCGAACGGAACAAGTAAACACCTTTATGCGATCTAGAATCTTTGAATTCTTTGAAACGTCCGTGGCTTGATCGAAAAATTGAGAGGCTTGACGTCAGTCGTTTTTTCAACGATGTCAAACTGATCTCCAGCGCATTAACCCTTCAAGCCGGTTCAGAAATTTAAATGCTGGGACCCCATTAAAATTTTTCAAAGTTTAACTTTCTACAGCTCTGACGAAAATAATCCATATCCTTTCAAGCGTTAATTCTAAAATTGTGCAAAAAATTAGCGTCGTGGTAAAATTTGTACTCTATTTAATAAAAATAATAATTTCACTTCTTCGTTCGCTTCCAAGTGTTCAACTTCTGTTCTAAAAGTCGAGGACTAGTCCAACTTTTAGTTGGACTAGCTCCATGACAATCGAAGATGCCTTGAGCCCATCTGGAGTTTCTGTAGACTGAAATCGTTCGATCGCCAGCGTAATAAACGATCAAATATATCCATGAATAACCAACCAGTGTCAGGTTCACAAAGTTCATCGATTGCGAAGACTCGTATTCTGAGAGACCAAGGGCAACCATAGATATTGAAAAGGTTCGATGGCGCGGCAGAATAAAATCGATGATCCGCGAACGAGACCTGCCACCTGCGCCGTGCCGAGATCCGGCTCGAAGGGTTCGATAATTCTGGCTCGTCGAACGTGTTCGAATTTCTCTTGGTTCTCGATCCCTCCGTGTTCCAACGGAACCGTGAGGGTGTGGGGAATCCAGACTCTTCCTCGAACAAGAAGGAAAACCGTGAAGTAAAGAGACCAACTACGACGCAAGTTCTTCTTGGATCCGCGAGTCCCTCGATACGAGGCGGCTGCTTTTTCTCTCGAGATTCTTTCCTCCGGGTAACGGGTTTAAATATCCTTAGCGCAGTCGCGATCGTATCGGAGGCAGAATGTTTCGCTGTTACTTTTGCACGTTTGCACCTGGCCATGAGTAGGCGTAACCCGACGCGCTGAACGACATTTTGGTCTCTCTACGAATACGATACGGCGAGTTTCTCTGGCCACACGGGCGACGAGTGTCCCTTCGTTCGCCGCAGAGACGAGTTCCCGACGTCGCGACGTTGTGACGTAAACGTTCATAACGAAATATCCAAGTTGAATCTCGCGACGCGAGAGATACGATGGGCCTCATATCATTTTTGCAGATGAAAGTAAGTACGATATTTTTGGGCCCGCAACAATTTGGGAAAGCAACTGTGGAACACGGTGGAGGAAGTTTAATGGTTTGGGGTTGCATTTCGGCTGCTGGAATGGGTGAATTAGTGTCCATTGATGGGATTCTGGGTAAAAATCAATATTTTGACATTTTGAAACAAAATTTAATAAAAAGTGCTACTAATATGAACATCCATCGCAATTTTAAATCTTATCGAGATAACGATCCCAAACACAAATCACGCGTAGTTCAAGAATATTTATCGTATAGTTGCCCAAAAGTAATGCAACCTCCTCCACAATCACCGCATCTAAATCCGATTGAAAATTTGTGGGATTACTTAGATCGTCGGATCGGAATATCAACCATCAAGTCGAAAGAAGAGCTAAAACTACGATTAATCGGAGAATGGTCACACATTCCGCTAGAATACCTAAGCAAAATTATCTCTAGTATGCCTAAACGACTATGTCATGTAATTAAACAAAAGGGCGATCCAATAAAGTACCAACATCGATATCTTTTTGTTAAACTAATTGTAACTAGTAAAGCGTCCATATATTTTTGCGACGTCAAAATTGAACACTTTTTCACTTAACCCTAATTACCAAGAAAAGTCTACAAATTGTATATATAAAAGTAATGTTCCTATCGTTGGAAATAAGCGTTCTAACTTATTTAAAAACAATGAATTCATTAATTCCACAAATAGTGAAGATACGTGGCAAAAAGTTCTCAAGTACCATGGTGTCCGAATATTAACGCGGCCTACTGTATGTCAATGATGTCGGCCGAAAAGGGTGGCGGCGCGATTGGCGCAGACTCGGCGCGTCCTGGAGTGGCGCGCTACACCTATGCACCCTCGTTACACCCGTTATAGCAACGCGCGAAAGTGTATTAAAAGCGTTGTTCCGATGTTGTAATTTTCTGTCATCGGTAATCGAGCCGGTATAATTTTGTTTCCACCTTCCCTCGCGCTCGATGCAAGAACGACCGGTCGCACGGGGTATGGTAATCAAGGTAATGCCCAGCAGCGAACGTGTAAAGTAACCCACCGCCTTGTAATTAACCCTCCGCTTCGGCAGAGAGTTACGCAACGAGATTTTAACATCGGTGTAAATGATTCTCTGCTAATACGTGCTTTTCTCTACGGCGCGCACCGTACCATACGCGTTCTTCGCAACTCGCTCGTCTTATTTCGAAACTAACCCTCTTTGTTACGTGCTGATATAATATATCGACATTTTATAAAACTGAATAATTTTAGTTTCTTCACGAGATAACGAATTAATTATGTAATGCAGCACCATCGTCTTGCAAGTTGTCCGTAGATAGAAAGCAATTAAACCATCTCGTGCAAGTAACATTATTTGCGCTTCCGTCGGTGTTTACTGAACAAAAAAAAAGTGTACAAAATAGTTCTGGGTTTGAATATCAATAACAATTTATTTGTTTGCGCTTCAATAATCGTTTCGTTACTATTTATATATGCTACAGTTTTGTGACTTTCAAGTTACAGTGGGCAGATTTCGGTATATTTACGATAATGCCTGTACTTTCTTCTATATTCAGATTTATATATCATGTACCCAAAATATGGATACAAAATCACAGAAAAATAAAAGAGGAATTAGAATTAGACGCATCAGCGGTAATAGATCCGAAAAAGATCGTCCGAGTATTTAACCGACATAAATATTAATGACAGTGAGGATGAATTTAGTAGCGAATAACAGTAACAATAATAGTTGTCATCGCCCTTGAGAAGAAGATCGCCCTGAAGACCCTACTCTCCTGTGACCTATTTTCGAAAACTATTAGAGAATAAAATTATAAGTGATGTAGTTAACTAAACCAATACATATGCACTGCAGTACGATCCAACAAACCCCATAGGTGTTTCAGCGAACGAAATTGAACGATTCTTTGGTTGCTGTTGCAAACTGGAACTTCACGCTTAAACTTTTATGCACAGTTACGCAAAGTTACAAAGTGAATTATTTATAATAGAATTGTTTAACCTGGTAAATTCTTTTTTAAGCCGCATATACGGGTTTATAATCGCTGATTTTCCGTTGTCTAAATTTGTTTACATTCGAGAAAAAAATTCGGGCCGGGAAAAGAAGGAGCTAATGCAATTCTAGAAACGACAGACATTTCGATATGCCGAACGTAAGAAGGACCCCTTTGTAGCACAGCTGCGAAGTCCGAAACACTTGAGACGATAATCGACGCACCTTGGCACGTGAGGAACGATGACATCGAACTGCAGGAAAAGTTAAGGAAAGGGACTGGGTAGGGACGAACTTCCACCAAAACTCGTCAGTCAAAGACTCTACTAAACCAACATCGAGAAGGTTGCACGTGTACACCTACAGCGCAAACGTCCGGTACTCCCATAGAATCAAGGGTGAAGAGAAGGGGAAACGAGCGAGCGACCGAACAACCAGAGTAGGACACGCACAAGAAGTCCTAACCTGAGACCAATGCGTATCTAACGGAGATAAATGAAAAAGGAAAGAAACTTTTCGATATAACCAAACCGTTATTCGTTACGCGCGTTTTTCGTCTAGTTTGAAACTCCTCTCGCTGTGCTCTACGTCGGCAAAATTCTTATTTATCGAGAAAAGCAGAAAAATGAAAACTAAGCTAAAATTCGATATTTTCAGAAGACTGCCTAATCGCCCGCTGCTAAAAATGTACGCAATGATCGAACTAAAGGAAGAAAACGAAAGAAAATGGAGGAACGCAACCCAAAAGCTATTTCCTTTAAAAAAAGAATGTACCGTTCGACTCGACTTCGTCGAGTTCGAGGAAAGAGACGAATTTTATTCGGCCTTTAGGCGCACGCGGTTCGTGGCGGGTCCGCGTTAAGAATGTTCATTTGATTAAACGGGGAGGAGTGCGCGAACGTAAAGCGGATATAATAACGCGAGTTTAGGTACATCGACGTGGTGGGGCCGGTAGTTGAGTCGGTGCAGGTAAACTCGGCTGCTGGCAGAGCAACTCGCACCAGCAGCGGCTTACGTATGTTACGTTGGCACGCGAAGCGTCAAAGGGAATAGAGAGACGAGCGTGGCGGACTGAGTGCGCTTTCGCCTCCCTCGGGTGCAGTTGAAAAATAGGAGGAAACAGATCGTCCTCCCGTAACTATCGTTTCACGATGCGTGACAAGATTCGAGGGCATCGAGAGCGCTAGTCGTCCTGTATGCGCCCTAAACGGTGCACGAATCGTAGCTTCGAATAAAGAAGTTGTTCTTTCTTCTACCAATGCGCGCTAATCATCCGCGAATTGAATTTTTCTCGCGGCTATGAAAGTCTTTCCTTAAACGCTGAATCGACGAACGTCAAATTCTAGATACGACGTGACACCAAATTTTTCGATGCCTCATATTTTTGTTGACACTTTGACCGGCACGTTGGTCATTAGTGACCGGAGCGTTTGAACTATTTACAATTGTAAGAGTTGAATGAAAATCGACGGTTTTTAGAAGATACTTTGAAATAAAAAGTGCTCCATTGAACAATTAACATTTTTTATTAGGACGTCGAGAATAAAAGATTAATTTCTATGAAATATTGCACCTAGCGGCGCACTGTGTTAAAACATCTTAAACGTAAATGTGACTCGTCAATGGAATCTGGGTAGTAGGCGGTCACCTTTTTGGTCTTGTGATTTTTAGCACTTGCCGCTGTACTATTTGGTCATTCGATATTGTCTATATTATTACTATATTGATTTTCATTTTCGATATCCGTTTCATCTTCCGTATTCGATTCGATTCGGCGCCATCTTATCGTGGGCAATATGTGGAGTATTTCATCTTCTGATATTTCATTTTGAAACGAGTCTTCCGACGAACACTCATCGGATACACTCGAAAAATATTTAGTGTTCGCATCCATATCTTTGAGGAGTAATCTACGAATATTATTATAAACACTCCTCAGAAAATAATTGTAAATGCTGCTCTTTATAATCGTGTAATTGCAGTTAGAAGTGTGCACATACCCTACTATAATATACAGAAATGAACGAATGCTGTTTTCTAATATTTTCTGCACGTTTCGACAATATTTTCTACACGTCTCACTAATATATTCTGCACGTTTCTTTCGATGAAATAACGAATGCGATTTTTTTACTAAAAGAAACGAAGTCCTGTTATAATTCGTCCTTGTCAACCATTGCCAAGGCGCCACGGTAGTCATCCGTCACCACTGATAAGATAAACGCTCACCAATTACATCACCAATTTATTATTACTTTGCCATTATATGCTTCGAATAATAAAAATACTCCCGTGACGTCCTGAGCAAAACACATGATTTCGGCGTGGCAGTCAAGATGTTAATCGGTCAGCTGTGTTTGACGACTATATCCGTCATGCGTAAAATATAGTCACCATTTTCTATTTAATAAGAGTCAACCGTGGCTACCAATAAGTTTAACTAAATTATTATTACTTTGCCGTTAAAAGAACAGTATCTTTTAACCCTGCCAGTACCCTGCGTTCTAAGCAGGCGATATAAAACGAGACATACGCGCTAGGAAAGATCGAGGAATTGAAGAATCATGAAATTATTTCGCTGAATTATTAAAATGAATTGGTAAATTGTTAAATTAGATCGAATATACCCGCGCGTGACTTCAAAGTCACGCCCTGACCTTAATTCACGCTTAATTAATGCCACGTCGTGTCGCGCTTCGACGTTTGTCGACGATGAGGTCGATGACAAAAACTAGCCGTCGTAAAAATTGAGAGTTACCGATCCTTTCGAGAAGAATCGAATTTGCCCGTGATACGTCGATACAAGCGCATCGATGAAAGCGTCGTGGACGCATAAAGTCTGTTATAACGAGAGATTACCAGGCAGAGGTATAAATTCTTTCGTGCGGTAACGCGATCTTTTTGCATCGGCAGCCGCAAAAAAATACGAGGGACTGGCAGCGCTCACGGTACGGCTCCGTGCCCCTAACGAGGTACGAAACCGCGCGAAGGAAGCGAGATGTCTCTCGTCTTTTAACGCATTAAACGCCATGTGCCGCCAGTAATGCGGCTCAACTTGTTTTAACTCGGAACCGCGTGCTACCACCTCCCTCGTGCGCTTGTGTTTACGTACGTACGTACGTAGACACCCTTGCGCGCGCATAAAGTCGTAGTAAGCCGATAGGTTGGTTGGTCGGTTGGTTGGCAGAGGTAGGAAGGTAGATATTCTAGCTAGTGGCATTTTCCTTCTTCGAGTCCGAGCGCGCAACTAACCTTCTCGGTCCATCGATTTCGTACTTTATATTTTCCATTGTAAAATTACGATCCAGCCAGTGCCAATACGTATGCATTCCGTTTCTTGTTTCTTCTTATTTAGGTACGCTTAACCTTTTAACCGGGGAATACAATTTTGTGAAACTCGTTTCACACTGGGCACTTCTTTTCCCCGGTGATGAGTAACGCCATTACACCTCGAGTAATAGAAGAACATTGTTTTTAACGTATCGATCTTTTTATTTCTGCAACAAATTTTACATTATTCGTATTTATAAATGAAATATATTCAATATTCAAAGGATTGGTGGTAGTCTTTCGGGCATACCCGAAAAATGTCGTCATACCCGGATAAGAGGTTAATGTAAGCCGTACGAAAGAATTCTCTTTGGGTGAGCATTTGTACACTTCCAAGCGATCTCCATACGTTCTTCCATACGCGATGAAAAAAGGAAAGATAACGGTGAGATCGTTATTCGGTAAACGTCCGGATTGAATTTAAAAACACGTCGTAAAGCGACGGGATCGACATCGACGATCGAAATTACGATGAAAAATGTAGAGGTGTTTTAAATGAAAATTTCCTCCTACGATTTTATCTTCGTGAAAGTAATCACTCGCGATGATGTAAATCGTTCATATCGTCTCGAACGATAAATAAATAAAACGATGCCGTTTTGTGTGCGTCGAACGTCTGTGTGTACGCGTGCACTTATGAAAAAGACCGACGCAACGTTGACAAAAAGTTCTTTGTGCCTTGTCGTTGATCTTTCAACGAGAGAACAAAATTTAACCAAAGAATTGCCTTACTTTCCAGCAGTGCTAACGATTAATTTACTATATTATGATAAAAAGTGGCTGCCTCGTAAGAACAGCTAAACGTGCAAGCAGAGAATTTTGTAAAAAAAGATCGATGTTACGCGTCCGTATTCGAAATAAAGGCGAGCGGACACGATGCTATTCCTGCGGAAAATTCGTGCGTAATCCTTCGAAATTTCTATTAACTCCATTTACATGGTTCGCTTTGAAAAACTTTTCCCTAAAAAAAATGTAAAAATCGTAACCATTTTGTCCCCGTGTATACAAAGTATATAGAATTAATTAATCCGTACAAAAGTAAAAATTTAACCCTTCAACTGTTTACGTCGAGTATACTCGTCAATTTTTTTCATAACCTCGAGTATACTCGACACGAAGATGAAAAATTGCGTTCGTATTATAAATCAACGACGTCGAACGAAATCAAATATTGTATCGTAAGGAGACAATATATTCGCTGAAAAATAATCAAGCAGACGGAAAAAGTTTAAAGAGTCAAAGGGTTTGGAAGGCTACGATTAAAAAACGCGTTTCCTTTCGTTCGACAACGACGCGTTTAACGTACAAACGATGTAAAATAAACACGTACGATGTTTATGATCGTACACGCTAAACGATATCTGGTCCGTATCGATCGCGATCATATTGTATTTTTGTTGCTTTTGGAGAGTAAAAATATATCGACCTTCGATGCGGCATACTGCGTCGTTTCGTAAGACAGCATCGAAGGAGACGAAACCGAACGTTGAAATAACGTCGTAAATCTTACCGTTATCCTGCCCTAACGATCAGTTTCGTACTCTTATAAGAGACCGAATTTCAAAATGACTTAAGCGTCGTGGAATCTTCGCCAATTTCCAATAACGTCTCTTCCAATTACCTAAAACAATGCGAAATATACGGAAGAACGATTTAACTTGTCCGTAATTTATAAAGCCAAAATCAGAGAGAACGATTTCACATAAAAACTACGTGATTCAACCTAACGAAACGATAATATATTTAAGACGCGATAAAACGTCAACGTGAAGATAACTTGGCTGCATGGAGGAAAGAAAAAATTGATATACTTTTCAATTTTATAAGACAATGTAACTCAACGCCGTGTCTTCAGTTCTTTCGATGCAAAGAACGCACGAAGGTAATATTAATTGCGTTTAACCATATCATTTTCCGCTCTATCTTATCACGATCAATTCGCATACGTGGAAATCGCGGACTGTCCTAGTTCGAAGACGCCGCTGCGATTCGTACGATCGACCGCGAAGATGAGCGTACAATTCTTCGGTAGAGGCGCGTATCTCCAAAACAGCCCGAGACACTTTGGAAAAATCCTGAAAGACGATTCGAGAAACGTCGAGGCGAAGGAAAATAAATCTATCGAAAAGTACGGAACTTGGACAAAAAATTCTGTGTTCGATACAGTTATTTACACAGTAATTAACATTACGTATTATAATTAGATTAATTCTTTAAAATGTCAGCAGCAATGCTATACATTCGATCGATGACTTTTCCTAGTCCCTACTTACGTAACCTACCGGTTTATACTTTTATTTTGTTCTCAAAGAACATTTTATATAGTACCGTTACGATACATCTATTGTTATTGTAGATTACGTGACGTTATACATCGCGTGATTTTTTGTTTTTAAATTATACATTTAAACACGAGGGATTAAAAACCTACTTTCGAATACATAAAGCTGCATATCTTTTTTCAGAAGCTATTTATTTAATCAAAATACGCTCCGATTGCTTCAATACACTTTCCCCAAAGAGAGTTTAACGCGTAGATGCCAGTCTTAGAAAAATTCTCATCTTCCAATGCTTTCGGAGCATCATTTTTCACGGACGCTTTGAGTCTTCCACGCGGTTCATTTTCTAGGGAAAAATGACCAGATCGAAATTTTTC
>JAITYT010000948.1:704898-718475 GCA_025433975.1 Liostenogaster flavolineata | reverse complement strand
TTAAAGCAAGCTCACGCAGATGGCCTCTACAAGTTTTCTATAACATTTTAGATTTAGCAGCTATCGATGCTTGGATTCTGTATAAAGAGACCACCGAAGTAAATATTTCAAGAAAAGATTGTATTGTCCAATTGGCTGAATAGCCAAGAAGTTGATATAAAGAAGAGGTCATTTAAATTGATTTGGAACTATTTTCTTTGCAAAAGACTTCAGTGTTCTTGTACGAGTCAAATTGGCTCATTTCGGTAAAAATAAGTACATAATCGACATCCGTAAATCTAGAGTTAAATCGAAGATTTTATGGTCGATGACCATCCGCGTGTAGGTAGGTATACAAAAACGCTCGGACCACCGCTTATCGCGGAAAGACCAACGGCAATCGAATTGCGCGATGGCGCTTATCGCGTGCGACGCACGAAACGAATCGAATAGGAGAAATCGGTGGAGTTGTTCGCTGTTCGCTTCGAAGGAAGAATATTCGTAAGGTTCCTACGCGCTGCACGAACGATTGTGAACCGACCCTTAGATAAGCACGTGCGCGTATTTAACGCTGACACGCCGACTTGGTCATCGTCTTTCGAAGGCGATTAGCGCTAAGTACCCCGACGGCGCGCGTACCGCTCGCACTTTTTGCGAGCGCTGCACGCGCGTAGATAGGAAACTGGAAAGAGCGGAAGTTGGAGGTGGACTGGAAGGGAGCGAGGCGTCTCTAAATTTACGTACGTCTTTAACCGTGGCGTGCGCGTTTACGATGGAAGGTGGTAGGGAGAAAAACTTCGCCGCGTACCAAAGTGGAAAGATCCTAACGCGATAACAGAGAAATTAACGCGGTGGTTGCTTCGTAATTGTTTTCTCTCGCGGTATTCTTGCCAACGTTACAGAGGCGACCCTAACCAACCGATGAATGATATTTAAATGCACCTACTTCTGTCTTTGTACGACATTTTTTTGCACGATTTTTATCCAACGCGAATTAGAAATTAGAATTAATTACAGACGATGCACTCGGGCACTCGGAACATCCAAACGTGCAACTTTGTCTTCTGCCGCCCAATACAAAATCCGATCGTTAGATCGAGGTGTAATTGGGACATTTAACACTCCGAGTACGGACTTGAGTCCCAAAGAACACAGTTTTTTAAAATCGATTTCCAGTAACGATATTTACTATCCAGAAAAGAAGTGAATGAATATCGAATAAGAATAATAATTTGTACAAAAGTAGTGTAAAAATGAAATATTTTTTTCAAGGTTAATATCTGAATAAGACAAAAAATATAAAAAAAAATAAAATTCAGTCAGTTAGTTCAGTTTATTCTAGTTTAGTTGGTCCTATAATTTAAATTAAGGCAAACTTTTGTCGTAGATTTTTAATTCTAAATATGATTCTCTAGGAATACGTGAGGTTTCGATTACTGTAAAAAAATGGAGAGAATTATTTTCAAGAATGTATTTTTTGCGAATATTTCAATACATTTTGGACAACTTAACGATGAAACACAAACAATCACCGATGTGTGAAAGAAATTTTCAATTATGAATTTTATCGATCAAATTGAATTAGCGCTAGCTGAATTAAGATCATTGACTTTGAAAGCAGGTTGGAAAGCTGTTTGGCCGAAATGTATTAACCTTTATCAGCCGGATTAAAACCCAGTGTTTCGACCGAGTTGCCAGATTTAAATTCGCGTCATTTAAAAAATTGGCAGATGATTTGTAAAACATCGGATACCTGCTGTTCTAATTATTGTATTTTAAAAAACAGAAAGACCTTTGTTTGTAAGAGAAGTCAGCTAGGATGTTTAGGCACTCACGACACCGAGGGGAAACATTTAAAGGGACGTTTCGGGCACGCTAGGCGTTCAAAGGTTAAAAACAAAGATCCCGTCCTCCCTAATACGAGCGAATTTTCCAACGTCGTAACATTGGCACGTACAATTGACGGAGGATTCGATGATCTATCGTTTAAAGATACACGTGCAATCTTTACGAAATAAAATATCTAAGATCCTAACACGAAAATTCATGGTTTATCGTATTATTTTTGCTGATTTCTCAAAACTAGAACCAATCCTCTATTTTTCGATAGATGCAATATATTCTTTTACACGAATTTTTGGAAACGCACAGAATTAGATGTATATTTATAATATTAATAATATTTAAAGATATTATTAGGTTTATGAAAAAACGTCTTTTTGTTGTTTTTTTGAAGAACTGTCGGGAAAAAACGAAATTACTTTTCGAATGACCTATTAAATACGTTTTGTCGTATCATATTTAAATAAATTTTCTTTCTGTTTCGATCAATTTTTTGTTAACACAAATAATATAATATGTAAAACGCGATTAGATACAATTGCACGAGCGGCGTCTGACGCGATCGAAGTACGCGAGCGACGATAAGGGTAACGCGTAAAGTTGTCGATAACGACGCGACGACGACAACAATAACAATAACGATGACATCAATCCGCGAAATCGTTTCTCCCTTAATTCAATTGTTTTCAACGTATTACGAGAATTTTGAACGTCGTGCGATAAATCTCGATACGACGAATCGAATGGCCCGCCACGCACGGCGATCAGGCGCGAGAAGTTTGCGCGTAAAAGGGAGGGTCTCTTACCGTAAATTTAGCGCACTGATCTCATTCCACGGTGAATCCGAAGACGAAAATAGCGCGTGGCACGCACTAACGGCACCCATGGCAACGTGCCTTTCGCGTCCCGTACGCGTTCAAGTGCGCTCTCTCTCTCTTTCTCTACGTATTCGTCTATTTGTCGCGTGTCTCCGTCTCTCTTCTCCTTTAGAATCGACGTCCTTTTTTACCCATCGTTTATTTATTTATTTTTTAATTCCTCCGCTTCTCCATTTTCTCTCTTTTCGAACCGACTCGAAGCGACGCTTCGACTTGCTCGTCGGTACGCTGGAATCGCATTTCTTTTTTTCCTTCGCGCACGGATGTCTTCTTCGCGCCACTCTATCTTAGGACTCGCGCGTAAACGCCGAGTCCCTCGGTGGTACGCGGGATGTTTGACGGACGACCGGTTCTTACGATGTTCTAGGAGCGCGCTGCGAAGACATCCGTCGCTCATCGTCACTCCTTGACGGCCGAGAGAGTGACATCGAGCTTTCCTCTCGCGTCCTGTCAATCATCGACGCCGTTCGTCCGTGCAAAGTACTCGCGACGCTTGCCAACGTATCGCCAGTACGATTAATAACGAGGACGATGATCAATGAACGGATAAATGCGATTCTTAACGATTTAACGCGTTCCGTGCCACGGCAATTTTTGAAGATTTTCCATTCGGGCAACGTGGGTCGTATACGACCCACACTTTAAAGATTACATTTTTTCGATACTACAAGGCTATATCTAGCAGGAAAAAGATATAAATTTTAAGATGCATTAGACGACAAAGCGATAGATTTATTTTAATTAACGGAATTATTTTAACAAACACACGGTCGAACGTTTACTGTACCAGACGAGTTGCAAGCTCCTACGTAACCATTTTAATAAAGTCCAAATGCATCAAAAATATTTACAATTATAAAGGCATATTGCGGTGAACCTTGTCGAAACATGGCGGACATAAATGAGACTCGTTTGGACAACCATCGCAAAATGTTACGACTTTTATAGTACAATTTTTTGCCGATTTCGAGCCAAACTTTTTAACGTTACTTTCGCAGCAAATTTTGCAGCGTTTTCTAACTAAATCAAATTTGCCCGCCCTTTTTTTTTAATTTCATGACGAACTCTTTTTGGTACTATGGGCAAAGAATTATTATCTTCGCAGGACATCATACGCATAGTTAATTGTTTTCTAAATTCAACGTTTGACTATTATGTATTATCCACGCATTTACGACAGCAGTATTAAAAAAAAAGTTGAAGTACAATTTTTTTTATACCATTTTACTGATTTGCGTAAAGGATTGCAGTATGACGACATCTGATCGGAAACATCTACAGTCATACTCCTTTTTCCGTAAAAATGACCCTCACGCTAAAATAAACGCTACATACACGATTTAAAGTTTCCTATATTTGACTCTGCGATAGATTTTTAAAGAATTCTTTGTTTTTCAATGAGAATTCCAAGTGGCCTGAACGGGAAGTGCAGCGAGGGTAGTAGTATACGCCCCACACGGTACGGAACGTTTTAAACGATACGCGCAGCCAGTCGCGTCTTCTCTTCTTCTTTTTTTTTTGGAAGGACCTTACAGATGCTAGCGTATCGCAGTGTCGATCACGTTGAATTTTTCTTTCTAACGACGCCGAGAGGACGAATGAGGAACTTAGTACGGGATTCGTACGGGAAAAAGATGGAAAAACTTTGATCGAAATGGTGAGAATTATTTTTCCGATCTCGAGAATCGATGGGCTGGCGTTGCGCTTGACAAAAAAATGAACGCGATTCCGTCGATAAAACCGTCGATACAAATTTTGGAGACGGATTTATTTCGTCGTCGACGCAGTGGCGCGGTTTTTTCACCACTGACCTTTCTCAAGAGCGGCGCGGACCAGGCAAGGTCCTTCCTCTTGGATTTTATCCCACCCCCTCCCTCTCGCGAAATATCTCATCAAGGCGCATAACTCGCTCGTTAAAAATAGCCGTAGGAGCGAAATAGCGGATAAAGATAGCGAAGAAAGTGCGAAGGAGAACGAGGTCGAACGGGATACGAACGAAATCGCCTCGATACGCGGATCAAACCGGACGATCTTTAATCCTTTCACCGCGCCACGGTTTTTCTCGGAGAAACACGCTCTCCTTGCGCCATCGCGGTATCGTTTTCATATTTAACTCTCGATTACCGATCGTGGCCGCCGATCGAAGTAAGTTTCACGAGTTCGTCGCAACGTCGTTCCTCGTAAAAACTCGAGCCCTAGCCACTTTTTAAACGATTTCAGCGACTTTACGCCTCGATCTTCGTCGGCCATCGGCATCGATCGACCGAGAGATAATTCGAATGCGAATCTAGCAAAGAGTTCGATAAAAAAGGCAGATCGCGCGGTCGATCTCGCGAAAGTAATTCTATCGGATCTTGTCAATGGATGGTCTTAACACATTCTTACGTCTTCAAAGCACCTGATTTACATTGTTTTCTTTTCGTTCGGACTTTCAAATTTAATTTATCCAAAACATTGTATCGATTAGTTATCTAGTTTCGTTTTTATCTCGATTTAAAAACGGAAGAACAAGACGCGCATTTCAGACAAATTTTATTGCATTATTTCCAGAAATTTTTAATTTTCATTCTTATTTAAAATCCACGATCACTTAGTTGCCAACTCGATATTAGATTGCTGCGATATACGTTGGATTTCTCGTCGTTCGCGAATTAATTGCAGATTATACGAATACATGAGCCGTTCACGGGCTAAAACGATTAACTTACTTGTTATATTTAAAATATTTTTCTTTAACAATCAGGCTTAAGAGACTAGGTGACAACAACTTTTATGCCCGTTGAATAATAAATGTTTCTTTTTTCGCAAGAAATGTATAAAGATTTATCGACACATATTTTCTATCTTTTCTTTTATGCACTTGATCGTTTTGGCCAATGAGTGACTTCGTTAACGAAGATGTAAAATAAATATTTAATACGCAAGAGTCCTCTAAAACTGGGATTTCCCATTAATTATTGGAGTTAAGACGTAATAAAATCGCAACATCTGACTCATTCTTTTACCGTGTTGCACGAGCCTCTTTTAGCGCCTTATGGTTCAGTTATGGACGTATGTTCAGTAAATTAATCATTTTTACATGAGTAAAAACTTACATCAAACAGTATAACGCCCAATACATTCTAAAGTAGAATATCTGTAAAGATATTCTTAAACGAATAATTTATATCATGATTGTTAAAGTAATTTTTTATACAAAATTTAATAAATTATTTAACGATAGTGACTATAAATTAAAGATAGAAGCTGAACTTAAAAATTTGACTTTTAGCAAAACCAGGAACTATAAGACCACCGAACTTCGTAAGAGTAATGCCACTAAATACGGAACTTCCTATATTTGTCGCAGCATCCGTAACTCCTTCGTTTCTAGGTCGTTCGGGAAGTAATTTCGTTTTTTCGCAACAGTTTTCCATAAAAACAAGGTTTTTTCATTTAAAAAAACAAAATTACTTTCCAAACAACCCAACGAATGTACTAAATGACCACAAAATTCTACAGCTATGCCTACAGCCTCTAACGAAAATATATTAATCGTCGTATTTAAATTACAAATATTCAATTTTAATCGAATATTAATTATGATATAATTACATAACAAAATTTGCCGGAGGTACAAAATTTAACATTATACGCCACCAATGCACGAATCCTCCGATATTTACAATTATCATGCTGACCGTAACGATCTCTACCAAAGATTAATAAAAATGTCAGCGTTAAAAGTCTTGACTCGAAAGAACCTTCCTTTTTCTTTGAATAATCCGAGATATCGCATCTCACGATTCTTCAAAACGGGGGTTACGTTAGCGGCGTGACATTTTTTTCAGTAGGTCGCGTAATCGAGGGCGTCACGATGCACGCGCACGTGGTTACCGGGATTTTTTGAAGATTTTACCGAAGCTCTTATTCGCCCTTTTGGTAGGCGCAGGACAGCGAAGGAAGGATTTCAAAAGGAACGAAAGAAGAAGTCGGCGAGTGTCGCGACGTAGTTGAAACGCGAGCCGAACAGACAGACGCGCTTGAAATACGCGAAATACGTAACGGCGAGTCCAACTTTATCGCTCGTCGCTTCTCTATGTAAATAAGAACCGACTCAAGGCCACTGACTATCGGCGTCGTAGATTCGTGCGCCACCTGCCACGAGATCAAATTGGACGAGACGAACTTTTCTCGCGTCTCGTACTAACGTGACGTAATCCGCTGCGCGTTCGTCGAAATGGAAGAGAGATCGCGAAGCCGAGATTAATCGCGTTTTTTCTTTTCGAAGATATTTAAGAAACAATAGGTCAGCGGAAGAAGCTAGCTCATCTTCGTCAGAAGTTTCTTATCTCGATCGCGTCTGAGTTCGGCGAAGGTTCGATACCAGTCCGAGATATCGCTCGTTCGATCGTTTCGAAAAGGTTTAAAAGAAAATTATACAACAGTACGAGTGTAGCTCCGCGAGATAATACAAGACCGTAATTAGCAAGAAAAGGGTCCATATTTTAATACGCATTAGACAACGAAGGAGTAAATTTTATTTTTAAGGAATTCTTTTAGCAAACACATGGTCGAACGTTTACTCTGCTAGACTAGTTGCAAGCTCCTACGTAACCATTTTAATAAAGTATGTATAAATAATAAATAAAACGTTTTACTTGAAATACGCTTAATATTATTGTTTACGAATCGGCTTACAATTGGAAAGACATGTTACGGTAAATTTTGTTGAAACATGGCAAACATAAATGGGGCTTATCTGAACAGCTGTCACAAAATGTTATAACTTTTATGGTGCAATTTTTGCCCGATGTCCAACCAAACATTTTAACATTATTTTCACAATAAATTTTACAGCGCTTTCTTACTAAATCGAATTTACCCTCCTTTTTTCCATCTCATGGCGAACAGTGTTTAGTATACGGGTAAAGAATTGTTATCAATGTAGGGCATCAGGTGCGTAGTTAATTGTTTTCTAAATTCAGCGCTTGATATTTCATTGAGTATGAGATTATTATTAAATAAAATCTCTGTTGTTCGAACAAAAGGCGGTTGAAAAAAATGATATATGCTATTAACCCATTACCCACCGCAATCCAAAAGTACGAAAAGAAATTAAATTGACCGTACGATATTCATACTACTCAATTTTGAGTTTGAAATTTGAAAATGTATCCCAAAAATGGAACATTGACCATATTTGACTCTGCGATCAATTTTTAACAACTTTTTCGTTTTTGAATGAGAATTCTAAGCGGCTTGAACGGTTCTCTTGCCCTTCCGTTCAGACCTAGACTCGCCCTCGCCCTCGGATATTGGCTTTTTTATAATATATTTTTTTTCTTAAAGCGTCGACCGAACAAAAACCGATGTCTCTTAACACGTTGAGCACCGGGGCCGATATTGCTGTCCTTTCCGTTCAGCCAGCAACGAGCGAGCACTTAACGGCGATATTTGAGACGGTAGAATGAACAGAGGTCTACTTTGTTTCGACTTCAGACAATCCGATGAGGAAATTCCTATGCATATCCAAAAAATAATTGTTCACCAATCACGAAAAAAAGAACGAAGCGTTATTCGTCGCTATTCGAACGCAAGACAGCCAGAAATTTGACTGAAAAACTCGTCACGTTTTGTAATACACGCAGAACCAGACTATATCTTCGTTTAGAGTGTTTCAATAAATTCCATTAAAATTACTGCATTTATTTATTAATTTTAAAACCGTCGGTCACCAGGGACAGGCTGAACGTGTCAAGCAGAATCTTTAGTCTGGCGATTAGTATGCAAGGGCAGACTCGGCGCGATGCTGTAACGCGAACCTAAAATCCGTGGCCGGCTCTCGAGGGCCGAACGTGGCACTTAACGCGTTAAATCGCCCGTTTCCTATTAATTAATATCGCCTGCTTACCTCGATCGAACGATACTCTCGATCACGAGGTATCTGCGTATCGGTCTGTTCGTCCTTTTATTTATTTATAATATTATAATTTTTTTATTTTATTTACAATATAAATATATTGCAAGAAATTCGATGTAAAATATCTCTTATCGACGGAGACGTTCCGAACGACCCAATGGAAACGATACGTTGTTCGCAAGGCGTAAGTTTCCTTCTGCATCCGTGCACAGTGACGTCACTGGTACGGCGCTACGATTCTCGTCGAACGATATTTTCCTCGGTGGATTCATCGATGGAATTGTCGTCGGTGCGATGACGGTTACGCGCTTCGAAGACTACGATATTATGCCACGATATATCATTAACGTAATGTCGGCGTTACGTCACGCTAATACGCGGCAACGCGCTCCTTCGAGGATGAACGCGTACGCACGCGTCGACATTATCTTTTTTTAAGCCAAACTTTTTTTTTAAATTTATATATTTATGATAAATGAAATAGACATATATATATATATATGTATGCACAAAAAAATATGTAGCGGTATAATTATATTCAAATTATGTTTTGTTTTGAAAATATTTGATATTTCCCCAAATGGGTATCGTCATAAAATAATCGATAAAATCATTTCAATAAAAAGCTGAGTAACAGATCGTTACTATAATCTCTAAATTATTGGGTTGGCAATTAAATTCCCGCCGTTTTTCTAAACATTTTTTAAAAGTTTTTCGATACAAATTTATTGAATTAAAAAAAATAAAAGAAGAGAGAATAAATGTAAAAAAACGGCGGGAACTTAGTAGCCAACCTAATGCATATTTATTCACGATTTTTCATTATGATATAAAAACCAAACCAAAAATATAATTCGAAGAATA
This sequence comes from Liostenogaster flavolineata, assembly GCA_025433975.1. Lineage (NCBI taxonomy): Eukaryota > Metazoa > Arthropoda > Insecta > Hymenoptera > Vespidae > Liostenogaster > Liostenogaster flavolineata. The sequence goes on along the minus strand of JAITYT010000948.1, from coordinate 709,010 downwards.
TGACGAATTTCAAATTTGTTCTCTTGTTGCAAAGAAACGAACCACAGGATACACACTTCCTGCTACACGCAATATTGATCGATATATTGTATATAGAACGAAACTAAACTGTCAGGCGTATGGAATATATTTTTTGGCGCCGAGTGTTGTACGTAAAATTCCAAAATCGCGATGCTGTCGGTAAGCGCGCGATTAACCGTCTTAATGCGACGTAATGAAATGTAACAACTCAGGAAAAACAACATTGTGAAGTTATTGCTTTAGATATCCATACGCGAGTGATATAATAAATTATACCGCTTTTAACTGTGATCTAGGTGCGAGCCGATATATCGGCCCGACGCACTAAGAGGGTTAAAGTCACCTTTTTACCCGACCCTTCGTTCTCGATCGACCGTCTCCTTTTTCGCCCATTGAAACGCAGATAGACGACGATATCGTAGCTAAATTCTTTTGCTATCTCGAACGATCGAAAATAGATCGTCTTATCTCTATCGATCCTTTGTACTCGAGAGGTGCCTCTCGCTCACCGCACGACTCGATGCAGCAATTAGAGAAAAGACAATTTTGCTGGGAATGGAAATCTGCCTTGTTAGTTTCTATATTCTTCATAAACTAGTAAAAAAAACAAAAGAACGAGAAGTCACTTAACGCTTACAATTTATAAAAATTGTAGTAGACCAGTTGAAAGGAGATTTTCGACAACCGCAAGACGGAGCTTCGAGGTCGAGCTCCGATTCTGAAGTAATCAGGCTAAATGGAAATCTTCGTGTGATTCTTACAGGCTCAAAAAGGGGTCGTAAGGGTTGTTCCTATCGGAAAAAATCAGGTGGAAGACGCGAAACAGCCTACCACTGCGATACGTGACCAGATAAACCTTGTTAAATACACCCAACTCGTTTTTTACACGGTAGGTACGCTCCTTACAAACTGAGCCAGAAAAATCGTGTAAAAAAAATACATACGACGTAGTAAATTTGGGGATTTGGGGATTTGGGGACTTTAAAAAAATCGTGTAAGATGAAAAAACTGTAAATATTGTCCCAAAAAACCGTGCAAAAAAAGTAATAATGAAATCCATATTACATATTTATAAAACAAAGACTTCTGACCACACTGTCAACATTATTAGGTTTTTCTCGACAGTCTTTCGTAAAAAACAACACGAAATTACTTTTCGAACGGTGTAGTAGAACTAAAAAATTTTATTTAGGATTCGTACTAGAACAAAAAATTCATGTAAATTCTTATTGGCGAACCGTGTTATTTCAAAATCGTGTAAAAAAGAGTTGGGTGTATTTCGTAAATCGTCACACGAAAGAAAAATACGGAGCCTGACGTTACAAGATCCTATTTGTAAAGGTGCGAATGCAGATAACATATTAAGATGTAACGTTTTTGTAAATTAATTTCCGTATAAACCCATTTTACGTGACCCGCAAGACACTCGTCACATACAGTACGCGTAAAGTCATTAAAAGCGCGTTAAAAATCGCGCAAGGGGTTAACGGACTATCGATTGTACGCTGCTTTTCTTTCATGGTCGATCGACGATTTACGAATCGTAATGCACTTGCGAGGAATTTATTCAGAGACGGGGGGAAAATGGAGAGGAAATTCTCTAAATTCGAAACAAATTCGTAGGGATCGAATTACGATGGCGCGTCGCGCCATAGCTGCGGTGGACGGCTCGATGGATAGGATTCGCTGTTTAATGCGATTTTCCGATGGTCGATGGATTTGTATTTGGATGGCAGCTCGATGTACATCCCCGAATTCCACGGGAAAAACACGAGAGCGTTAGATGAACGCGTGGACGGAGAAACGGACGCGTCATACGCCGTGGTACTTATCGATCTCTTCCGGCTGAGAGTCGTCCTATGATTTATTAACCGGCCGGGAAAAAACGGAGATGGCGATCGCGACGCCGAGAGTCGTTCTTCGTCCAACTCGCATAATTCATTACAATCGATGCGTTATTAACGAAGAACGAGCGAAGAAAATGGAGGAAAAAGGCGCTAAATTGAGACTCGTAATTTCATTATATTCCAAAATTCATTTCATTGAATTTTAATTAATTTATAACCGTGAAAACATCGAATCTCTTCGGTGATCTTTAAAGAATTAACCTTTGACCCAATGAGACGGTGCTCCTACACATTCGCGTCGAAATTTCAGCAATTTTTTTTTACATCGTTACAGCATTAGTTTTTTATTATTTTTTAATAAGCTGTAGGAGTTAGCCACGTTGTTTCGTGTAACGTGCGAATAAAGTCGTCACGAGTCAGACTCGTTGTTGTTCAGTCTTTTGTTCTCTTTTTTTTGTAATTTCATGAATTCTTAAAATTCATTTCATTGAATTTTAATTAATTTATAGCCGTGAAAACATCGAATCTCTTCGGTGATCTTTAAAGAATTGACCTTTGACCCAATGAGACGGTGCTCCTACACATTCGCGTCGAAAGTTCGGCAATTTTTTTTTACATCGTTACAGCATTAATTTTTTATTATTTTTTAATAAGCTGCAGGAGTTAGCCACGTTGTTTCGTTGTAACGTGCGAATAAAGTCGTCACGAGTCAGACTCGTCGTTGTTCCGTCTAAGTGGATCAATCGTTCGTTTTCTTTTTTCTTCACCTTGTAAAACGTCTTCGTTCCTTTACTTCCTGCTAAGGTAAATTAGGAGGATTCCGGACACTTACCGACGTCTTGTGGTATCGCGACGATGTCAAAGTAAATATTTCCTTCGTGTCGCGTAATGCGATCGTAAAAAAAATGCATAGCTGCATGCACATTGGCTGTTTTCAACGGAAAGGCGCGTGCGATAGGAAGAGGTGTCAATCGTCGCCATTAAAAATCTAGAGGCGATCAGCGACGACGATAATTTCCTCCGAAACGAGGACCGAATATTTTGATGCCAAAGAAATTATTTAAATCGATTGCCTATGTTTTTCTTTTAGAAAATACGTTACGAGAAAAACGTTCTCCTTGCATAATCAGTCGCCGAATGGCCCATGGCGACCTTCACTTTTTTTTTCCAACGAACAAAAATTTCTTTTCGCGGTTTCGACGTATTCAAAACCTCGCCGACTCGATATAAAACTGTAACGATCCAATATTATAATTTCTTAGTCGAGATGGGAATGCATGGACCCCCTTAACCTGTTAACCGGGTTAATATATATTATATTAATATATAGGGTATAATAAAAAAAGATACATTTGATATATAAAAACGTATAAAAACGTTTGACGTATTTATACGTCCTGCCCGATTAACAGGTTAATCAGTTAAATGTGTTTCACGTGTATACGCGTCAAACCAAATCTCTATTACGGTGCGTTAGACGTGTATACTCGTCGAGGAGAATATAAAATTCTTGCTTTTAATAAATAATAAATAATATAATATAAATAATAAATAAAATAAATAAAAATAACAAAAAATAATACAAATAAATGCTAAAAGCCATCGCTTCGTTTTAATTCCGCACACCGTGAGGGGTTTTTCAAACTAAATTCCACGCTTAACTGGTTAAGAAGTTTTACGTTCACGTTCGAGGCCGATTTATCCGTCTATTCGAAGGGGGACCGTCGGAAAATCGATCGTATCGAATTTTCAATGAATTTTGAATCCACTCGCCCGTTACTAGGAAAATGACGGAGGAATTCCCAGATCGCGGAGGAACTTTCGAACGATCCGGCCGTTGTCGAGAAAGTATCTCCGCGGAGATCGATGGAAAATCGCGAATGCTCGGGTGTTCTCGAGCCTTCACGTAACCAATTACGCGGAAAAAGTTTCGCCGCGATTACAATCGGAAAACGGTCGTGAATTACTCCGGCGCGCGTCGCTCGAGCCTGTGTCGTGCTTTTTTCCACTTGGCGCTTGGCGATGGGACCGAATCGATAACGCAAACGTCTCTAGCATCTAGCTTCGCGCTAGTCGCGTAACTACGTTCTGCTTGCATTTAGAACCTGGAAGGCTCTAAATTTTCCTTGAGATTTAACCCATGTTATCCGCCGCAATTCAAAACTACAAAAAAAATTAAGTCAACTGTCCAATGATATTCATGCTAATCAGCTTTGAATTTGAAATTTGAAAATGTGCCCCAAA
>JAITYT010000948.1:635464-652191 GCA_025433975.1 Liostenogaster flavolineata | reverse complement strand
ATATATATATATATAAGATAGTCTATAATGTCATAACTGTACTATAAAATCATGCGTTTCTTATAAGAGCGTTAAAGCTTCATAAAAGTGCATAGTATAACGACACTCGTATTAAGGCAGATTACCGCTTTGCATTAACCGCACTCCTTGGCGATAATTTTTTTGAAGTCCTATGGATGTCACAAAGAAAGCACATTCAATACGATCAACTTTGTCATACGAAGAGACACATCAACAGTCTATATGAACACTCAGTGGAAGGGTCCTGTGATGTACGCAATATTCTCTAATGAATGCGTTTATATTTACTTACTTTCTTTCCTTTTTTATATTTACCTTTTTCCTCCCGCTTTCATTTATCAGTAGGTCTCGTAATAGTCTGCGGTATTACCGTCAATGACTTTGGAATTTTTGGCAATATTGGAATTGGATTAGGTGGCTTTGTCGTCACTTGAATAGACTTTGGCAAATTAAGATTATGTATTAAATTTTGTGTCGGACTGTTTTCATTCGCCAGAGATCGAACGTCACATATTAACGGTTCAAAATCGCCTCTGCTCTGACGATTCAACATTTCCTGTTGCATTCTTAAATGTTTTTGAAACTGACTATGAGCAGCAATTTGAGCCTTTTGATACTGCGTCGTGGACTTGAACGTTGGAGATGAATTAGAAGTTCTTGCCCCACTGTTGGGACTTACACATGATTTTTCACTAAAAATTTGCTTCTGCCTCTTAAGATTTTGTAGACGCTTAAAATCGGGTTCACTTAACTGAATCACCTTACCAGAGGAAATGGGCAACTTTTGACCATCCTTACGTTTTAAATTTCCATTAGCAGAACTAGTAGACGGCAAGTTCAATCGTTGTAAATTGGGAGGCGGTTTTTTTATAATCGATACGCCAGAATTTAATTTGAGTACTCTCGGTGGACTTCCCTTCGCTGATTGTATCGCGCTAGTCGACGATTTTAAAGAGCTTGTACTTGGTAAAGAAAGTCTGTCTCTCTCAAGCACGTATCCTCCGCTTAAACGACGTGGATTGTTAAACTCGGTGGAAATCGGCTCCATAATTGGCTCATCCATTTTCTCGGGACCCTCGTAAGATATCAATCTATTTTGAACCGATGTCGAATAATTTATTGCATTTCGAGAAGCATTCGGAGCAAGTATTAAATCGCCAGATCTGTAATATTTCTCCAAAAGAATGAGGTGTCTCAAAAAAGAACTCTGATTTCCATAAGGTCTTTGCAACTCTTGCCATAACATTTTAGTATCTCTGTCGTACTGAATCATCGTTGCACATTTTTCCCAACCTTGCGGTGTAATTTCCCGTACGTTCGTAAATTCCACATTCGCGTGAAGATTCATTTCTTCTTCGCCCGGGAAGAGAGTGCGTACGCTTATGGAAGGATTAGCTCCGAGTCTTTGTACGACAGGTGTTATGTCGTTACTTGTTCTTGGCCTTTTTGGCAGTCTTGTTAGCGTTACCTCTTTGTCCATAGCAAGAATTTCTACAGTTTCACTCGCACCACCATCGTAACACACAGTAGTGTCTGACGGATAATGATCCATATCCAGAAGCTTTCGTTTCTTCAGATTTTCGACTGTACTTTCAATATTGAGATATTGAACGTCCGTAGAAATACTATCATCATTTATATTAATTTTCGCGGAGCGATTTTCATTGTCTCTCTCGGAATTGATGTTGTCATTTTTGTTCGGTTCCGGTGTGGATTTTTCCGAAGCTGAATTCATCGTACCATCCGGAGATTTAGAATTTCCACCTTTAGGTTGCGTTTTGGGTTGTGATTTCTTCCGTTTTTCCTTATCTTTAGTTTGATTTTGAGAAGAATCATCATCCTCATTTTCAAGAACTTCAATGTCATGATAATGTAAGATTCTACGAAGAACATAAGCGCTATGAATTCTTTATGCGCACGGTGTATGATAATAAATACGTCGTTACAGCAGTGAATATACATTAGATTACAGTTTAATGACTTACCTTTTACGATAACTCTTAAAAAAAGATCTATGATTTGTATTCATATTTTCAACGTCCTTGTACTTCAATTGCAATTGGGTAAAATAACGACACAACTTACAAACAAAAGTACCCGCGGCTAACAGAACAGGTATCCCTTGTTGAGTAAGTAGTTGATTTAATTCGTCAGTTTCTGCATTTGCAAGTTGATGCGTATGATTTCTAGCGAGTCTACGTTTGCACAGAGCACACGTTAAAAATCTTTCGATCTTCGCATAATGAATTACACAAAATGACATTGACGTATGTTGACTTGATTCCCAGTCTATATCAACCTGTCGAAAATATATTTTTGCATTGTTATTACGCGAAGAATTATTAAGCACGCGACAATTGATTATATAAATATATATACGTATATGAAGTATTAACCTGATTTTGAAGACCAGCCTTAATTTTTAGTAGCCAACGCCGTTTCACATGATGTCGCGCAGGATCTCTACATTCACGAGCTGAACATTTGGACACCATTAATTGGCGATGCTGCTTTTGTGGTTTTGTTTGCATATTTGTGGGACTGGTGTTTGCCTGAAAAATGAACTAATATGTCATAATTACTCTCAACACTTTCAACTATAAATTTAAATAAATATAGTTATCTATCTTTATTAACGTTAACATAGATATGTAACCTTTCTATCTACGTGACGATAGCAGGCATCGCAAAGACACGAATCTTTAGTGAGATGTCTCTCTACATTTAATATTTTCTTCCGTCTTTCATCGGATTTCATTTGTGCCAAATGCATAGGCGTATCCAAAGAACCAAATTTTCCAAAACAGTAACAACATACATCTGCACACAAACGTCCAGGATGAATAGAAAAACTAGATGACTTCTCTGGAATGATAAGGGACTGACGATCCTTTGGCGGGGTTTCTTCATTATCCTCGTCTATGATGACAATAATACCAATTAATATATTGCATTGATTGAACGAAAGAACTTTATGAAATGATCTTCAGATGTAAAAGAGAATAGTAGAAATATGTAGTAATATAGCATTATATCAACAGTTAGAAAATATTATTTCTTAGTAATATGAAGCAATAGGATACGATACATGCTTGGTGTTATGTAATAAAATCTTTTTGTGATATATATTAGATATAAAAGAACAAAACGGAATAATTACTCATTTTTACAGAGCATACACGTAAGATGCGTGATTACGTCGATAAAAAATATTCAAATAGATATAACGTTTTTGTGTATTCTTTATGCGAAAATGGAAATCGAGTAATCTTCCATTCTGTTCGAGACAAAAAGAAAATGTGAAATTGATAAAGCGGTAAAGGAAAAGGATCGATTAAGTATGTAGTTATTCCCGCAACCAGGATTACCGCAAGAGTATCTGTGGTTAGTAGTGAACTTTCGGTTCGCACCAGAGCTGCTATCTCCCAAACCACTGGTTCCAAACTGGAAAAAAAAAGTCATATATTGACTTATAAATGAACTAATTTATTATCTATCAAAAATTCAATATAACATTATCCTTTAAAATAAATTTACCTCCTTTTGAATGGTGTAAAATTCTGGTGAATCTCCTTCTCCATCGCCACGTCCTTGCTTTAAAACCATTTTTAACGGAGATCTTGACCGTTTTTTGTCTTTCTCTTTTTCTTTTTGCACGCGAATCACCGTTTTCAGGGTACCTGTATACTGCTCCTTTCTTGCTTTTTGATGGCTCAATCTTTCCGCAGCCTTCTCTAACGATTCCAAACCTAATAATCGCAAAATGGACTCTTTCTTCGCCTTGTCTTCCGGTGTTTCTAAAATTTTTGACGCGATATTAACACTGCTAGATGATTCGCTAGACGTAGATGCTTCGTCAGAATCCTTTTGTGAGATTTCTGGCGTTTTAATGTCTTTGCACTCCGTATCCAATAAATTTATATTGTCAAGATCTTTTGGCGTGTGGTTTTCCGAAAAATTTCGCGACAACTTCGCTTCTTCGTCTGGCTTAATGGATTCATTTGTAATTATTATATCATTTTCTGACTTACTACGTATATTACCTGTATTATTTTGAATTTTACATAATTTATTGTGACTACCTTCGGAAAAACCTCTGAAACTTTTGGTGCACTTTGCATCGTCATTATAATCGTTAAGAAACGTTCGATTATTTTCATTGATTTTAGCAACCTCATTATCCAATAAAGTTTCTTCCTTTTGCTGATCGGATTTTCTAAGATCTCGTTTCGTGCGTTTGGTTTTCAACGTATTATTTAAATTGTGTTGATCTTCTTTATTTTTTTTAATTTCTCTGCTACGCCTCGTGCGCCCTTGTAGCTCCAAAGAATCGTTGCTTTCTACATCCACGCTGATTTGAGAATTGTCCACTTCCTCCTTATTTTGTATAATTTCTATAATTGCTTTGTCATCCGGCATAAAACTCTGTTTATCGATAATATCAATTTGTACATTCAAGTCTTGCACTTCCTGTAGATCGTCCGCCACATTACACTTCGCTGCATCTTCCATATAATCCGAATCGCAGGAAGTGGGCCTTTTTTCCATTTTTTTTTGCTTATCGCGAACCCTCAACACTCGTTTACTTTCTTCGACGATGGATTTCTGTTCGTCCGCATCTTTTTCGATAGACAACTTTACGTTCTTCTCGTCTGCGGATGTATCTATTTTCTTATGCGAAGTAATTTCTTCGTTAGAATTATCGCAAAGCATAGATGCTTGCGTATCGTTATTATCTCCATTTCTTATACCTTGATCGTCTGTTTTTATTATATCACATTCAGTATTATTAGTCTCAATTACAGAAGTGCATGTACTATTATGAGTCGTAGATTTCATAGAATTATATTTAACATTTAAATCACAACTCACAACGCCAGACACGTCACTTTCTTCTTCTTTTTCATATTGTACACATTCGGAGACATTAACAGATACCTCTGAATGTTCATTATCGTTAACGCACTTATTAGATATATTACTCTTACCAGGCACTTCATCCGTATCCGTTACAACTTCAGTTTCCTTACTTTCAACGATACTAGACTCCGATACCATAATGAAACCATCCATAGACGAATCTTCTCTTTCATTATGGCTTACGTTAGTAACGGCAGGTTTATTTTCTGCCGTTGTACTATCAGGATCTTTATCGTACTTACCGCTCTCTTGAAACGTATCTAATTGAATAACGCTCGAATCTTCCGCTATCAATTTTTCAACGTCGGAAGAAATATTTTCTAGCGTTTCCGAATCTTCAACATTTTTAGAGATAGCTGCGACCTCCATTTCGTCGCTCTCATTTCGCGACTCATCTGTATCGCTCGTCCGCTTTTCCGTGTCGGCGAGTTGTACTTGTTCTTTTATATTTACAAAAGGCAATAATTTAGTAGCGTTATGACTTTTTAATTCGTTTTCACACGTTCCGGAATGAGATTGGTCTTCGACGAGTTGACAACTTTTGCTGGCTTCGTCCGACGAAGATTTGTCGGCACCGTTATGCTTCTCTCCGACTTTGTCGGTTACTTTATTGATCTTTTTCCCGTTATCAGGTTCTACGAAACTTTCTGATGAATTTTTGTCTATAATCCTCATTGATTTCCTGGTATTGAGTACCTTCTTGCCATCGTCTGCCAATTTTATTTGATTTTCAATACGATCCTCAGATTTTTCCGATACGGTCGTACTGCAACTTTGACTCCCTTTATCCTTTTCTTCGTCTTTACAGCTATTAGCATCGTCGTCGACCGCTGCGTGCGTGGACTCATGAATATTGTGTGTTATATTAACAGATTCAATATTGGGAGCATCGTTGTCTTGAGTATTTTGTGATTGTGTTTCTACCAATTCAATATCACCCATGACTAGTTTCTCGATTTCTTTGGCAGTGTCGGCCACTTTTGGTACTGAATTTTCCGAACTTTCCGACTTAATCTCATTTTTAGAAGCATTAGGCTTATCCTCGTCCGCGCTGTCTTCCAATCCCAGTTTCTGCGACTCTGTGCTCAACGGTGCTACGATTTCTTCAATTTTGGGGACTTCGAAATTTTTACTCAAACCAAGACCTTTTTCAGGACCAAATATTTTACTCTCTATAGATTTTGCAATCGTTAACTTGATATTTTCTATCATTTGGTCTATTTGTGACTTGCCATTGCCATCAGATTTTTCCGTTCCATAGAAGGAATTGACTGTTTTTCTCATATCTATATTTAAACTAGTTCTGCGGCCCTTCGATCTATCCGCGAGTTTAGATAAAATCGTATCTTTCCTAACGTGATCTAAATTGACCGCTCTTTTAATCTCATCCTGCGTCTCCACATTCTTAGGCGTTATTCTCGCGTTCTCTTCGTTCTTGACATCGTCGCTTTTTATTTCGCTCTCGGTGCTTCTGGCCTTCGTTTTTGAACGCAATGTCGGCCCTATCTCGCCCACTCTGTCTATTCTTTCGCTATTATTATTATTTTCTACCTCTACGCTGCTTTCGATACCTTCCGTATAATTCTTGGTCATTTCGTATTTCACGGAAGAAGACTCTTCTCTACAGAGTACGGGAATCGCTTGAGAATCGTTCCCGCTGGACTCCGAGAAGCAGGATTCCGTATCGACGTTACTGTCGGAAATATGTTCTATCGAAATTTCAGAAGCGGCAGGTTCGTCCGAATTTAATCTACGCCGTTTTCTCAAGTCAACATCCGTAGACACTCCAGAATCCGATAACTGTCGCAATTTCCCGTTTCGTAAGCTCCTAGGTCCCGTTAAATTATTCGATCTCTTTCGTAATTGTATCGTACTTTGAGCAAAATGATTTCCTTGATCGATATCCGGGTATTCACCTTCGGACATAATTCTCACCTCTTCGTTGGTAGATTCTTTCTTCGATTCCCCATCGGACAACATATTCTCATCTACCAACATTTTTCTACTTCTAGTTATTTTACCTTCTATTTTCTCCGCCGTAGACTGTTGATTGTCTATTTCTGGATCGCTCAACATCGAGGCTATAACCTCGTCGATAGTAAGATCTATCGAACTTTTATTATCCAAAACAGACTTCGATAAAGACGATTTGGTATGGATATTAGATGTATTTTTGATACTGGAGATACAATCCACCTCCCTGTTACTTTTCTTACTTTTCGGATATTTGACGTCGCTGCTCTCTGTATTTTTCGTATTATTTTCTTTTTCCTTCAAAGTATTTCTCTTCACTGCGGTTACTTTGGATGGTTTGGCACTCTTGGGCGAAGAATCTGCCGTTTCTCCCACTTTACTCTTTTTGTTAAGTTTCGAGCTACTCTTGAAAGTAGATCCAATGGCAATGTCTAGGTTTTTATCGGCGATATCCTCGATATCGAGTTCTTCGCAAGTCTTCGATATAGCTTTACCCTTCTTGGTCCTGAGATTATTCTTGGCACTTTTAGTAGCGGCTTCGGATATTTTGTCGTTTTCCGAATCGGTAATATAATTATTCAAACTATCGACAGTTTCTTCCTCTACCTCCTCCGCTAATTTAATTCTCTTTGCTTTCGGACCTTTCTTAACGTCAGAATTTATCCTACATAAAGTTTTGTTTTTCACTTTCTTGGTAACCTTGGCTTTGATAAAATTTGTTTTAGCCACTCGTAACTTCTGTTTGCGCTTCAAATTTTTAAAGACTTTCTTTCGTGGCAAACTCGCCTCTATTTTAGGAGGTAGCTGACTATCGGTCGCAACTGCCTCAAAAATATCACGTGCAAGTTGTTGATGTTTTATATTCGGCAAAGACTTGCCTTTCTTGCTTTTGACCTCGTTAGATGGCAAGCCAGAGTCATTATTCGCCTTCTGCTTTGATTTCGAAGGCGCTAAGAGTCGTTTTTCTCTGGATGCCATCTCACTTCCACCCACATTGGGCTCCTGAAACGTCATCAAATCGATCTACAATTAAATGTATTTTTTCAGGCGTCGTTGTTAATCGATGAAAAATCGAGAAGGGAAAATGAGACGAAAGGAAAAGTATGAGAAAGAAAATGCAAAATAAAAAAAAGAAGATATCAAACGTAAAACGACGAACAGCTACGTTTACGTATTTGCATCCTTCCATCGAATAAAATCACGATCAAAGGTACATCGAAGGATAATAATTTCTCTCGACTCGATGTCGCCATGTCATAATATCTACGTACTAATTACGAATCGACAAACGCTACGTTCGGATGAACGAGGAGAGGAGAGCACATCGCTACGATCGTAGGAAAAATAAAACGAGAAATTTCCCACGTAAAGGTGAGACGCGAGAGACGCGAATCGAAGGTGTCCATCGTGTCGCTCAAGAAAATAGAGAGGGAGAGGAGGGGGGGGAAAAAAGAAGAAAGAAAAGAAGAAGAAAATAATGATAATAATAATTAAAAAAAAAGAAAAAGAAGAAAGCGAAAAATCGGTAGGGCCAAAGCGAGATCGAGACGAGCGATCGTCCGTACACACGCGGTAGGGTTGATAGATGCGGCCCTGGCGGTCAGAAAAATTACGTGACAAACTTTGCATTTACATGGATACGCGAAGCGCTTCCTTCTCGCGAAGAGACTCCTCCGTGATATTTCGCGCGATATCTCGCCTTATATCGCGCCGATCGTGAGATTTTTCGGGCTATCGCGCGCCGCGAGTCGGATTTTAACTAGCGAGGAGGAAAATCCCGGTCGAGGGCATCGGCGAATAACGAAAATCGTGGCAGGAATCGGGTCGCGAAAAAATCGCCACGAATAAACAAAAGGTCGGCCCCGATACGAGATTTCGACGATTTAACGAGGCACCGCGGGTGGCGCGACGCCCCTCATTACCGTACGGTATGTCGCTTCGTCTTTCGTACTCACTGCTGAGACCAAAAATCTTTCCGGAGGTCCGTGCTTTTGCCTTGAAAAAAAGGTGGAAAACAATCCCCGTGAAAAGACACAGTCCCGTTGCAGGGTGTCTTGTACGCTGTCCCACTGTTTTGAGGCTACCGCCACCTGACGGTCGTACGCGCGTACTTTCCTACCACGTCCATAGTAACTTCAGGCTAACTTCGAGTAAATCGTCATCGCGTTATTCTTTCGAGCGTGTTATATCTTCAACCCCTCTTTCGTCCTCCAGACTGGCGTTATTTCCGTTCTGTTCTGTTAGTTTGGCCCGAAGAAACGCGCGTTCTCAACGTCGCAGCAGCAGCAGCGCGACGCAACGCAACGCGCGCTTCTCCTCCTCGCACACAGCACCGCGCGCCACGACGACGTCACCACCTCTCGATACGTACGCCTACGTACGTACACACGTACGTACGTATGTGTCGTCTCTATGCGTGTGCACCCGCTGCGTATGACGCGCCGCCTCGATGTATGTATGCGCGTGTATGCGTGCGTACGTACGTGGGTAGGAAAACTGCGGCGACGACGACGACGATGACGACAACGATGACAACAACGACAACGACGACGACGATGGCAATGGCAACGACGACGACGACGACAACGACGAAGACGATGGAGATGGAGACGGAAACGGAGGCGGTGGCAGTAGACACTCTTATCTCTCTCCTCGATTTCTACTACCTTCGCGTATTCTATGCCCTCTTCGTGATAACTCCGAGCCGCTTTATTAGCACGAAATTTACGGACACGGGTACGCGTTACCGCGACGTACCGCACGGGAATCGATAAAGCGATCGGCGTAGTCGATATCGGGATGGAAAATCGGTGAAAATGGTCGGGACGTCGCACGATCCACCAAGGCGAAACACGAGAACGAAAAGGAAGACGCGCCCGTGCGCACCAATGGCGGCCACCGACCCTTATTTACCGAACTCAAAATGGCTGCCCTTCGGATACAGCTCGTACGTTCTTGCCTTCGAACGATTTCGCATAACGTTAGAGCCGACGTATCGTCGAACGTTGCATCGCCGGCTGTCGTCACTCAGGTTTGCCTTACCGCATTATCATCATTTTTTCGCGTCTTTTCGACTCGTCGCGCGATCGTCCGCGCGACCATCGCCTGCCACTTCGGCCGGTACTTGGCGAGCGCACGACGACGTCGCCGTTTTTCAACTCGGCTCGTACCGGCGGCGAAGGGCCCTCGCGAGTTCCTAGAGTCGAACTCGTGTAACCTGATACGCCACTCTCTCTCTCTCTCTCTCTCTTGCTCTCCCTCTCCTTCCAATGGCACCTTTTCCGCGTGAATTCGTACGATGTTAAGGATAAAAGAGAGAGCGAGAGAGAAAGAACGCTGGATTCGTAAAACGATCGTCCTTGCGTAATTTTAAAGAATGTTTTACGATTAGCGCGGAAGCCGCGATCGCGATTAAAACGTGCTCTCTCTCTTTCTCTCTGTCTGTCTGTCTGTCTGTCTGTCTGTCTTTCTTTCTTTCCTTACGTTGCGACGTCTTTTTTTTTCATTTGGAACGCATATCGCTTGCACTTCGAACCTCGTTTAATGCGGATGATTCGAAATGGATTCGTTTAAATATTTTAACCTAGCGCGCCGACGAGACGCGTCCATAGAGATGCGAATGTTAATTGTATTCGCGTCACTGTCGAATGTCGTTGGATCGCTATCGCTTTGTAAGCCGCAAAAAAATCTTTTCTTTTTCTCATTGCCTCCTTTCGTAATACATTGTATTTATAAAGCATTTATTTTTTTAAATAATAATCTTAGCGTTTGCATTAGGTTCACAAAAGATGGTCCAGTTATAAATCTTCGTCCATATATAAAGATCCTTCGTCTTACACGGATTATACCGTAGATCAAAATCCAAAGGAATGGAAGTACGTGGAGCGTTTGCTCAGAAATCAAACGATTCCGTCACCACCGTCGGCTTCCTCTTCGACCGAAGTTTTCCCATCGGGCTGGAGACCGGTCGTTGGTAAATTATATAAAAATATTTCATCCGCTAGATCCGACGATACGCGTATATAATATACGATATCGTAGAAATAATAAGTATCGCTTAATTAACAAACGATTATCATTGTTCGCTTGGTTAAAATATAGAATTTGAACTATATAATATTTACGATAGATTTGCAGTACATACAGTATTTGCATCGAACAAAAGTCGAACTTGAGTATTTTAAATTGTTTATGGTAAATGTTCCCTCCTTCCCTCCCAAAAAAATAATACTCGTATAAAATACAATAGTAATACCGTACTAATTAATCGATTCCTTTTTCATGTTTCGATAGCAAAACCAACGGATAATGCATATTTTGTGCAACGTACGAAAAACCATATGCATCCAGTGTATTTAGAGAAAGGTTTTAGAGGAACGCGAAGAACGACTCTCATAAATAAAATTCAAGGTGATATTTGGAAGTTTGAGTCCGAATTAAAAAGTTACATTACGGAAAGAGTAGGAAAATCGTTCGGAAGCAGAATATATGAACTTTCGGGGAAAGTCCAATTTAGAGGAGACTATGTGGCCATTGTAAAAGAATGGTTACATATTAAAGGATTCTAATTTGTTGTAATTCTTTAAGTCATAAATATTGTAACATACTTACGATTGAATAAACTAAATATTTTATTCCTGTATATAGATTTATTTTAATTTAAAGTCGCTATTCTAAGTTTATTAATATTATACGCATATACTTATATTTGATGCATTCGTTTCTAGACTGTCGATTTATCGAAACTACGATATAAATATAAGAAACGATCCGTTTTGTGTCATCGATATTACTTTAATTATATAACAAGGAGTGCAAAACTATAATTTAATAGACCAATAATTAATGCTTGGATATTTTCACGTCAAAATATTTAAAAATGGGTCACGCTTATATCGATAAATCGATATAAATTATTATTTAGTAGTTTTCAATAATAAATTTTTATATATCATTATACATTTCAAAAGTAAATATACTCTAATATCAAAATTATTAATTTGCATTTTCTTAAAATTGTTCATAATTAGAACGGAGAGCGGTAATCGGGCTTGGCACTTGAACCTTTTATCTTATAACCATATCTAGGAGGAGAGTACGATTGTATGCATTACATATTGGATAGTAGAAAAAGTATCGAGCCCTTTTCTCGCCAGTATTCACGTGAAAAAGGTTCGATGATATAATAAACGCGCGTCATGTACAATTACTGGTACTGATCAGTTATCGCGAGCAGCAATATTCAGACTTTACTTTCGTGTTTGCGTACATACGATGCAATGAAAAAAAAAGAATAATCAAAATTTGTGACTTTCTTATCAGCACTACATAACAAAGACAGATTTTTTATTTTATTCATTTATTCACAAATTAATTTCCAATACTAATAATAACATTATTATAATTCATTAATGATTAATTAGCTAATGATTACCAAATAAATATTTCAACGATTAAATTTTTTAAAAACATTTTGTTTTCGTTATTACTTTCTAATAAAATCTATGTTGATAAAATCGATTGATAAAGCAACGTACGTTATTTCCCTGTTTTTTTAATGTTACAATTTCATAATAAAAAGTAATGTTTAATTAAAAATTAAAGTAAATGCTTTATAAAAAAATTAATATAATCTTCTTATTACGATTCATTGACTTTTATATAACCGATAGAAAAACAGTCAAGTATGCAACCAAACGTTCACCAGTTCCACCCGCTAGTGACAAAATCGTTTACTATTTTGCATACAGTTACAAATAAAGTCGTAAAGCAAAGGAATAGGGAACATTGTTATTATGAAATTAAAATACTAAAAGAAACATTTGAGTTATTAGAAATCCTAAAGGAATAGAAATTATTAAGAATATAAAAATTTAATGGAATATACTTTTTAAATAGAAGACACTGAGGTAATATTCAAATATTGTAACTTTCTGTAACTTTTTTGTTTATTTTCTGCGAGTAAAGCATTATAGTAAATGTAAGCATAATATAAACTTTACTTGAAGATTTTTCCTTGATTAAAAACGCGTCCTTCTTTATCAGCACCAATCCAACTGAAGTACTGTTCTACTAATTTTTTTGTTTCTTCCTTAGCAGGATCCAGCTTTTGCCAGGTATAAGATTCATAATCAACCTGCCAATCTGGACACAACTATAAAACATCGAATTACATTTTACAAGCTACAACATCATTTTAATACATATGTACGCATGGTATTCGTATGCTGCTAAATAAACTTACTGAAAAAGCAAGATCCTGTCCACGCCAAACCCATATCCCACTGATACTACTGTTGTCGTCTGTCCCAAATAAGCAGGCACTGGCAAATGCACCTTTACGCATTTTGTCTAATCTTTGAAACATCCCACTAATTAGGTTGCACGAC
This sequence comes from Liostenogaster flavolineata, assembly GCA_025433975.1. Lineage (NCBI taxonomy): Eukaryota > Metazoa > Arthropoda > Insecta > Hymenoptera > Vespidae > Liostenogaster > Liostenogaster flavolineata. The sequence goes on along the minus strand of JAITYT010000948.1, from coordinate 638,887 downwards.
ATAAAGATCTAAATACATCAAAGTGTTTTATTTATATACTACAATTACAAAAATTATATTTATCGATAAATATATCCTTATTTATTTTATTACACGCTTACCTTAGTTAGTTCATTATTATATTTATATTCACTAAGCCAAATACTATAATGATTCGGATCAAACTTCTGCCAGAAATAAGGGATGGATTTAGCTTCCTCTTCGTTGGAATAAAATCTTTTAAAATCATCGAGATCAAATGTACCAGCAGGCATAGTATCAAAAGGATTTTTTGTTTTTGGCTCAGCAGCTAATGCTGCTTCTGCTGGATCAAGTTCCTCTGCTGGCTCTTTCGTTTCCTTGGGTTCCTTTGCTTCTTTCTTAGATTCTTTCTCTTTCTTTTGTTTTTTTGACTAAAATAAAATGTCTTATCTTTGAAATACATCGTTACTACCGTATCGTATCATAACATATTAGATTGTATTTTATATTATTATAAAATTCAAGACACGCATGCGTTTTTACATCTAAAACAACATTCTTTTTTACAAGATTTCATTTAACTCGCTCATAGTGTTTGTCACATCAGGCGCTATGGTCAAAACTTTGACATCTATTCTTAAACTATTTCTTGATAAACTATCGAACTTAAATTTTGCACGCATATTGTTTGTGGATAATAATGCAATGTGGTGCAATAATATCCTGTTAAACAATTTCTTTAAAAAAAAAAATTATAGATGAATTTTATAAAGAGAATTATTTGATGTCTTGTTACAGTTGAATTATGCTGTAATTTATTTTTCTCTCTTTAATTCATTATTTTACGCATTTTAAATAAAAGCGTATTTCATGAAAGATTAAAGAAATTTTTTTACTTGAACAAAATATAAAACAATTTCATTAAATTTCTTACAAAAGATCTTGCGATATCATGTCTCTTCATTCTTGTTTCTTTCAGTTTCCTGTTAAATTGATAAATTTAAGTTACGCGCAAAAGAAACATTACGATTTAATTACCTTTTCTTGTGTTTCTGCAAATACTTTAGGATTGTATTCCAACACTTTGTCGGCTAATTTAAAGGCACCAATCACAGCAATGGATTCAGGCTGATTAATTACTGTTTGGAACCATCGATTTACATTTTGATAAGGCTTGCGCAAATTTGGTTCAAGAACGTATTCATAGAGATGAAGTAGCGTCATAGATACGCTAATATCTGCCAAAGTTAGTCGTTCTCCTACCAAATATGTTCGCGTAAGTAAATGAACATTTAAAGCTGTCAATACTCTCTTTACATCTTCTTTGGCACGATCGATGGCCTGTAATTATAGAATTTTACATAAGTATTTTATCAAACATTTTCACAATTTTCATAATTTATTACATTTCGAAAGAAAAATGTGACTACCAATTTACTTGTACAATAGTTACTGTTAACATGACATTAATAATTATTACATTAAAGAAGTATGTATGCGATTTGGTGCAACACATATGAACTTCTCATATAAGTATGTACAATTTGCAAACATTTATTTACCTCCTAGAGTTACAAAAATAGCTAAAATATGCGATATTTGCCTTTGAAGGAGGATACAAACAGTAATTTTAAGAACTTAAACTTTGTATGACACAAATTAAATTAACAATAAAGGTATAAATAATATCTGTAATATTACTTTTTTTTCTACTATACCTGTTTATTAAACGGCATGATCTTAAGTAATGGGAACACCAAAGCACAGCTTGCAGGAAGAATTTCAGAATCGGCAAATCCAAACCATTGAATAATTTCAGAACGTTCAAGATTTGTTTTACCTCGTAGTTGATCATTTGCCACTATAAAATTAACCATTGTACTATAATAAGGTACGTAAAGTGATCGTATGTAAAAAGATATGCGAACTTACCATAATAAGCAATTGCATTGCTTTCCACTATACATTTACCATCGCAAGTCTCAAAAGCCGGCACCTTAAAACAAAAAATATTTTAAGTATTAATTTCTGACAACATTATTTTATGATTCAACCGAAGGAAACTACGAAATGTATAATTCTACAATATGAATCGACTTCGATAAATCATAGCGCGTACAGCATCGTTAAATTTTTACCGTTTTTTCGTTAACTTGTACATTTATGTGTTGAAAAATACTTACGTGGAAAAAATATACGCGATATTGACACATATGATGTGGTACATACATTTATGAATTACATCATTTTGATGTTCGTTACTAATAACTTATAAAATAATTTTATAAGAAACCATTATTTGCTAAAAAATCAAAATACTAAAATTGGAAATTAGAGTCTATGAAATGGCAATTTTTATCAAATTCTTAACCTCTGCGATGCAATGCACGTATATACACGTTCTCAAAATGTGACGTGTATTTGCAAAAGACGCGTATGTACGCTTCGGAAAAATAACCAATAATTTAAGACGGATATTTCTGTTTTCCAAGAAGTTAAATTTTATAAGGAGGAAAAATTCAACATTTTTTCGAGCTTGCACGTTGCAACGTTTTTTCTTTAGAGTACGTTATAGCAAAGGGATTAATTACGTACAAATGAGACGTGAATATTAAAATAATAATTATATGAAAATATTAAATAAAACTAATAATTTATAACTACTTCTTGAAAATTGTTTAATGAGAGTAGATACCAGCTGGTTACTGTCTAAGATAAAAATTTCGATATGAATGTAATATATTATTTATTTAAACCTACTTTTCCAAAAGGAAACTTTTTTAAGAATTCTTCGGTTCTATTGGTTTCGCCAAAGACGAAATCATCGGCAATTTTCACCTGAGTACCAGAATATTGAGCTGCAATCAGTGCCTTATAGGCTCTGAAATTTTCCGGGTAGGTATAAAGAGTCTGAAAAAAATCGAAGCTCTGTTAAAAGAATCATACATCGATATTCATTTCTGGGATATTGCGCATTGCCATTAATGAGATATTTTATCGATGTTTATTGCTAAAAAAAACGCGTAGAAAGTACTTACACCAGACGCCATTGTATGCAGTCGTGGGAACAGGAAGTCCAAGGCCGGCAAAGATCGAACTGCTCGAGTGACTGAAGTTTCTACTAATTCTGAGCGCTACTATGTACTTCCGTTCAATTTAAGTTATTATTTTAAGATTATTGATTTTTACGATATTTGACGTACAAGTAAATTACACAATAGTTACAAAATTATAAATCGTATGCCGTCAAAATAAAAAACGACGCAGTTATTAAAACTAAATTTCTTAAGTAATAATAAAAATAAGTTACGATAAAACTAGTAACCAATCATAAGTACAAATTTCGAAGTACCGATTAAAGTTTAGTTTGTCGATGCTTGGTGAATTTAATATTTTAACATAATTGTTTACGAGAATAACGATGCTTAATTTCAGGGAAGCTAATTCATCTAACGAAATTAA
>JAITYT010000948.1:607354-624344 GCA_025433975.1 Liostenogaster flavolineata | reverse complement strand
TTTTTTTTTTATAAATGAAAAAAAAACAATAATCAGGGTAATTTATCAGAAACCGCTGAGGACTTTCTAAACAACCCAATATAACATAAATCCAGCAAGTATAAAAAACGAGAATAATTTTATAAAAGATAAAAGATAAAAATAAAATTTATATTTTTCGATTTACGAATTCTTTTTTTACAACTTTTATCACGTTCTCAAATTTTTCCTAGTATCTTAAATCATGTGTGCGGTACCATAGTCACCCCTAGGCGACGTTAGTGTTGTCAGCGGCCGCCAAACAGCGAGTCGATAAAATCTTACACGCTCACTCCTACTCGTTCCAACCTTATCAAATATTCAACGACCTTAATGCACAGCTCTAGTAACTTTCACTAGACCACGTGACGAGATAGAAAAAGACAACTCTGATCCACACGTATATATTCTTCAAACAGACTCTCCCATATCGAGCTATACTTCTATGCCCGAGCATTCCTTCGGGCACATAACCGCCACAGTGTACATACCTTTAACTACCGTTTAGCTTCGTAATATAAAAATGTCAGCGCTGAAAGACGTCGTCTCTCTGTATCAAAATTTAAAACAAGAATGGACAAGGGTACCGTGCAACTTAAAAAAGTGTGGCGAGTTACTCAATCAGTTAAAGGTAAATACTTTCTAAGTTGTTTATATTTTATTATTAAAAAATAAATTGATCGTGATTTAACCTTACTTCATTCTTTGACTGTCAAAATGGATTATCATCGTTTTACTATGTTCATCTTTAAATCATCTTTAACATATTTTTGTTTTATTAATCAAAATAGCACAATGGAATAATAGAAATTAAAGAACTATTTCTAAAATATTTATATGTGTTTATACAGATTGGACTTACCCATTTAATGTTTCTTCCTACATCAAACAATACAGCAAGTGCAAATGAATTACTTATTGCTCGTACGTATTTACTTGTTTTTTAATTTTAATGTGTTATCGATATAAAAATCTTAATATTTTAAATAACGACAAATATATTACAGGCGACATTTTAGAAATTGGAGCTCAATGGAGTATAGCAGCGGAAGATATACCTTCTTTTGAAAGATACATGGCACAATTAAAATGTTATTACTTTGACTACAAGTCAGGTTTACTTGAATCGGCATATAAATATCAACTTTTAGGTCTGAATCTATTATTTTTATTATCACAAAATCGAGTCGCTGAATTTCATACAGAATTGGAACTTCTACCTTCTGACCAAATACAGTCCAATGTTTATATACGACATCCATTAAGTTTAGAACAATATTTGATGGAAGGTTCTTATAATAAAATTTTCTTGGCTAAAGGAAATGTGCCAGCTGCATCCTATAACTTCTTCATAGATATTTTATTAAATACTATTCGCGATGAAATTGGGGCATGTATGGAAAGTGCATATGATAAAATTTCTATTCAAGATGCATTAAAGATGCTTAATTTGACTACTGAAAAGGACATGAAAGCTTTTGCTACAAAAAAAAATTGGACATTAGCCAAAGATGGATATTTTTACTTTGGTATTACAAATGAAAAAAAATCAGAAGAACCAATACCAAGTGCAGATTTGGCAACACTTGCGATAGATTATGCCAGAGAACTTGAAATGATTGTTTAGTTAATTGTGTTTATATATAATATATAAGAATTATAACAAAATAAAATTATATAAAAAATATGTTAAAGTAAAATTAATTTTACATATTCCTCAGTAGTTTCTTAAGATAAAGATTATATAAATTATATGAAGTTGCTTATTTCAATATTTTATCGGGTAAAATTAAAAAAACATCAAACTAATAAAATATTTCTTCTGTATGAATGAAAAATAAAATACTATATTACTTTGTGCAGAAACATTAATTTATATAAATAAATAATTTTTTAAATATTTTTTAACATATAATCGTATACTGATTGCACAAGATACCATTGATGTTTAATAAAATAATAATAAATATATAAATGACTTATTCAGAAAAATAAGTGTAATAACCAGTTGTTTATCATAATAGAAATAACTTTATATACAGATTAAAGATTGCTTATGACATTAATGTACATTATGTAGTTTTATACAATAATCATTTTACATTTGATAGAGGGTCTAAATTCTTTCCACGTTCCTTTAATTGTGTTAAGTTCCACTATCAAAACAATTTAATTTCGATAATAAATGATTGATATATGGCACAAATATTCGGACATTTCAAAGTTAAATATACCACTGTACATAAATTAAGTAATTAAGTAATCACATATTCTATAAGTATTCTTAATAATATAAGTGTACAGTTATGTATTATATTGAATGTGTGTTATACAAATTTGGATTATTCGTAAAAAGACAGCAACTATACAATGATTCATATTTTAAAATGCAAATGGAATGTTGACATAACTCTTATTATAATAAATAATAAGAGTAAGTAAAGGAGGTAATAGTAAGATCGTGATATTTATATATTATATAATATCAATGATTACAAGTAATACAAACTTGTATGCTTTTTTTGTTACTATATTACTAATTCTTTTTTTTTCACTGTACATATAAATTTGAAGTGGAAGAATACCTAATATTTAGTTTGTTCCCTGTAGTGTGGATAATAAATAATCATCTTAGAGATATATAACTAATACATCATTACTTAAAACTTTTGAAGTGCAATGATCAAAAACAGAATTCTTACCCAGATGGAATGTATCTTAGCACAAATAGCGATATCTTTAAGAAATTTATTTATATGCCTTTAATCCTCTATTGATGTAAATATTCTATAAATTATATTAATTTACATGAACCTTCAACAGTTGAGCCTTTTTGATTACAATATGATTTTTTAATAAGTGTGCCATAAATTATTATTTCGTGAATACTGTTTTTTTTATCGGATGTAAATTTATATTATTATGCAATCTAATAATTCATTATTCGTTCATCGAAATCTCATTTTGCTTTTATTTTATTTCGTATCACTCTGGGTGAAGCGGAGTACATTTTTCTAAAAACCTCGATTAAATTGTTTTGTGGAAATAAGGTTTCTAATATACCTTCCAAAAGTACATACAATAATCTTCTATTTAATATTGGTTGTTGAAAAAGTTCAAAGACTCTTAATAGACCACATCTTGTTGTTTCACTACCTATGATATGTTTTAAATCATCTGAAAAGTAAGACAGCAGTGCAACTTTAGCTGCTATTCGTGTTCGGTTTTTTGTTTCCGCATTTCGAGAAAGTTTATTTTCTGCTTTAACACCATGGGGCCATAAACTATTCCTTAAAATATATATAAATTAATCTTTAACAGAAAGATAATTAAATAAGCAAATTCTTGCGATTTACTATGAAATTAGATACTTACTTAATAAAGCGTAAATACCCTGCAACTTTTATTGGACTTGTCAATAATGATACAAACTCCACTATTCTTCTATTTACAATATCCCCGAACATTGTACGAATAATTTGCCTTAATAAGGTAACAATTCTGCGACTTAACCATTGATTTCTCACTTTCAAATCAAATATCTCGTCCATCAATAAAAGCATAATTCGCAATGGAATATTATCATCGGTCTAAAAATAAAAAATACGAATCAATTAGTAAAATGATTATTTTATAATTATATTAATTTTCAAATGGTTCAATATATTTTAGAAAAAGTCTTGCTGTTTTAAAAAGCGTCGATTCACTTTCATTTAATGTAAATACTTTTCATAGATATTTACGAAAAGAAATACATACTTCTGCATCAAGACTTGCACCAACTTTAGTATGTTCATAGAAGACGTTACTTTTCCGAGGATTGCCAAAAAATTTACTTATATTGTCCATAACACCATCGACTGTACTTAACATATTATCTGGCATAGTTTTAACAGCTTGTGTGACATTCTTCATCGATGTCTTTAAAGGATTCATTAAATTATCTATCTACAAATGAAAGGTTGTACAAGAATTGCTGTTTATATTCCATTAGTCATATTTATAGGATTTATTTACCGTTCTTGAAATCTGTCCTTCAGTAACACCTTTATCGTAATCCCCTTGCTCCAAAAATGTTAATAATAAATTCTGTAATCCCATATGCCCATGGACAATCGCTGGTTTTGTTAATTGAAATAGCCAGGCATTCAGCATTTCCATTCTTCGTTCTAGAACAGTTCTTTCCATGTTGTGAAATGCTTTTTTAGCAGGAAATGCAATTTTTGCTAGATCATAATATTTTTCCTTTATTTTTTTATACAAATCATAAAAATCAGAATATCTACGATAGATGTGCCATTTTTCTTGGTATCCAGAATCATAACTTTTCGTAACTGCCACGGCATATATACCGTATGTCTTTCCACGATCACTAACAATACCAGTTTCAATTATTTTTGCAGTAATTTCAAACTGTCCTTGTTGAAGTCTTCTAATTACATTTTGGTCATAAATATTTTTGTCTAATGCTGTACTTTGTTCTGTATTTGATTCTAAATAAAATGCTACATCTTTTGCTTCGCTAACTTGCTCAGAATCGATATTTATTGTTTTTTTAACATCCTTTGCACTTTTCATACCACCTGTAATATCTAGATCAGTTTCATAATATTCTGTACTTTCATACGATTCAACCATAGATGTTAAGTTTAATGAAGAACTCGATTTAGCCTTACTTTCAGTCGTCGTCATAGATTTTTCTTCGTGATATTTGTATGTTTCTCCTAATTCTCCAAAAGCACTTAGTTCGCTATTAGTATTAGACAAATTTATAGTATTTAAAGATCTTGCATCGTCGTCAGAAGTTGGATCTTTTAGTAAATCAAGCTCAGCAAGTAACTTGATATATGCAACTGATTTCTTAAAACCAGGCAAAAATCTATCTTCATTTTGTAATTTTTCATAACAACAAACTAAAAGATCATCAAACCATAATTCCTTGACAGTTTCAGTTTTTACTTTTATTAATAGGTTCTTCACTAATATATCATCTAGCTGTAATTTTGGTGACGCTTTGTCACTTAGGTACTGTTGATAAATTTTTAAAGCTGCATCTTTTAAGTTTTCTAAGTCCACATTTTTACGTTTAGCGGTAATCACGTTCGAAGTTGAAGGACCAGCTTGAAGTTTTTGTAATTCAATATCTGCAATTTGTTGTTCAGCTGATACTCTCCAACCATATATATTTAAATAAAAGAAAAGATACGCTTCTGCATTAATAGAAGTCATGTAATCGATAAAATAGCTAAGTGCAATGTTGTTCTTCAACAATTCATCTAGGGGTAAATTTACTAATTTTTGATCAGGAAGAAGTAATCTATTCCAATTTTGTTGAGAAGTAATTCCATCTGTTTCCGATTCTAAACCTTGTTGCATTCCAATAATTCTGGTTTCTAAAATTTTTTTAAGATAAAGCAAACTATTTAATTGTTGTTTTGCAGATACATTCTCATCACCACCAGATTCTTTTGAACGTAAATAAGATATTTCTTTACAAACTACATTTTTTGTTGCAGTTAATTCATCTAAATTATCTGTTATTCTAATTACTGTTAAAAAGACATCACTCGGTAAGCTGCCATCTTTAGTACACTGAAATAAAAATTGTATCCTTATTTCATAAACTAATAACGAGCTCAATTATAAACTACAATTTTAAATTAACGCAACCATAATCAGTTTTTTAATATCAGTCTTTCAAAAAAATAAATTTAATATTATTTGACACTTACCAGCCATACAAATGCCTGATTAATATAATCAGGATCGGAGAATAATTTTAGTAATGGCCTGATTATAACATTCACTAATAATTCTTTTAAAAAAAATCTTACTGTCAAGCAATCATAATCCTCTTTTGGTAATATTAAGCATAATAGAATTTCAGACATTTCACCTAGAAGTTCTCTTTCTTGAGATTCATTTGTACAAACAACATCTCTACATATGAGATTATCCTCCATTTGCACTTCCAAGTCGAAGAATATTTTTTCTAAAGAGTTATTTTCTTTTTCTTCGTTAAATTCAATGGGTTCGGTAAGGGACGACAAATTAGGAACGTAAAATTTTGACTGAGAATACCAAGATATATCGGTTTCACTTTTATTGCGTCTATGAGTTGGTGTTTTCTTTGGTGTTCCACCTGATGTACTAGAACTAGCACTGGTTTTTTGTAGCCTATTAGTTCGAAGTTCTTTCATTCTTACTCTAGCTTGACGATATAACCTCATATGTGAAGCTGCATCATCGACAAGACGAGTCGTTAAGTATGGTATCCAATCAATAGCTTTCACCCTATTTTGCGAAAAATACACTGTACAATATAGTAAAATATTTCGACAATCATTTAATTTAACTGTTTACATTTATTCTTTTAACACACTACACACCGATTTGCTATATTGATGGCTATTTTTTGAGCAGTATTCCGAACAGAATAGAGAAATTCTCTGTCATCCGTAATACTACTGTACCAGCTCTGTACATAATCTCTGATAATAAAATCTAAAATTTCCTAAAAAATTATATAGTATTACATTGATTCTAATTTTATGTATATATACCGTTATGAAAAGAATATGAATAATCAATTATCGAGTATGTACTTGCAGGGATTCATCAATAATGCGGCTTCCAGTTATTCTTCTATCCAACGTAAATGTCATCTTTTCTTTGGATAGATTAAGAATATACTATGAAAATAATATTATTTATTAAATTAAAAAAACAGTATTTATCTTTGTAATCATCATTCTGTACCTGTCGAAACTGTTCAGTCTTCTTTGTTAAGTCTTCGCGTTGAAATGTGAGTGCATTACTATCACTCGGTGTATATGTTCTATATATATATGTTACGGTTCTAAAATGCAAATGTAATTGAAAATATAAAATTAATGTAAACCGTCTGATAATATATAAAATACAGAAATTGAAATTCAATATTACCCTATAATTAAAGCAAGCAAACAAATTAAAACTTTTATAACTGTTTCTATACCAAAAATAGCAAGAAACAATATTGCAACAGCTCCAACAGTTCCATACACTTGAATGTTCATCTACAGAAATTATAAACATGTCATTATTGGTCATATAAAATGATTCGCATGTCACATAAATACAACGATAACTTTTTTTTATAAAATAAGTATTTATATTATAATCACAAAATTGCGTACTTTTAAAACTTTAAGAAGGGATATTTATTTTTATTATATTTTTGTTGGGTAAGTACAGCTACATTTATTTATTCAGCATACTATATCATAGAAACAGTTAATTATTGAATAACAAGGAAATATTTGCAAGTTCTTTCAGTTTACTTTTACAAAGAAATAATTATCGCATTAATATACAGTACATATAAAAAGACAACAAAATCATTGTATAATAACATAGTGATGTGTAATTGATAGAAATAACATTAATATATAACAGGTAAATGCAATCGTTTCAGTATTTGTTCTTGACAATACTTATATGCGTGTTTTATTTACAAGAATTTATTGTCGTTAATGATCATAACCGATACAAATTTAAATATAATAATTTTACTTTATAAAATTTTATCAGTCTGAAGTACAGTACATACGTACCTTCGGAGACTTAAATAAATGGCTGCACGTATAACTACAGACATATTGCATCTCTTATACAAATCATCACGTAAACTAGTCACCTATACAATGGTTTGTTTACATCTTTGAAGTAGACGATTAATCCCTTAAATATGCTAAACAACATGTCTCTCTGTCTCAATAAGAAATTAAGTAGCGCTTCTATCGCAAACATACATCAAATACTAAAGATACATTTCCATCATAACCGTTATATTATAGTACCCTGTAGGGAACATTAGTTCCCAACTAGGGACGACCTAAGAACAACAGAGGTCCCTTGAACAGATTGATAAGAACGAGGGTGCTAGCACGTCAGAATCATACCGATGTGGGGGTCGATCGTGTCGACCTAAAGCCATACAAATTACCGACTGTGGGAAGCTCGTCCAATCGTTGTCATCGTCCAAATGTTTCCAATTCCCCTCGTTCGATCGCCGTCAAGAGTTCGACGCAGACGAAGACGAAGAATAACCGTGCACGGATAAATTGGCCGTTGAAATACGCTATTTAATTATAACACATCCGTACAGGTCAAGGACCGATGAGAGAATATAAACATGGACGAAAAACCGACTGCGAAGTTCCTCGGCGGCTCGTAACGACGCGAGCGCCATTTCGACGTAGCGGAGGAGAATAGAAGCTGCACAGCGCCCAACCTTACGTTCTCCTCCGCTTCGACGAAGCGGCGCTCGTGTTCCCAAACTGTCGAGCACTGCGTTGCCTCTTCCGTCGGAGTTTTTATTAGGGTGTTCCGTAAGTTTCTTTCCTTTTCTAATATGAAACGAATACATGACGAGAAAGAAACTTTTCTTTTTTTAATACATCGTAACCGTTGAATCGGACGGTCTAATGATAAACGTAAGTGTCTGCTCCACCATATCCTCGCGCGTCGAGTTCACTTTCTTTGTCCTTTGCCATTGGATTACATTAGCTGTCACGGATTGACTGGGACACATCGCGGTCGGTAAACCAAATTCGTAGTTTACATTGGTCGAATTCACGTGGATCGTATTTCCTCTAGATCTCGAAACTTCCTACTAGGCGAACGCTTTTCAATAAAGTTTTCGCATTAAACTCCGACCACACGCGCGATCATTGTTACATTTCACGCGTTACTTTAGCGCATATTGTGACGCATAGAACGCGAACGTAAGATATTATTGCGTCGCTTTTTGAAAGCATCGATGTAATTGGTTAATCCTATCATTTTTAAGAAAACATTCTCATTTCGCGTTCTTCGCCATATGTCTAGTGCCTGAGAATTAAGGCATCGTCGAACGTGCCCGAGAAGAAACGTACGATAAAAAATGGCACTTAATCTCACCGTAAAAGTTCATCCTGTCGTTCTATTTCAAATTGTAGATGCTTACGAACGTCGAAAAGCCGAGTCGCTTCGCGTCATTGGAACATTGTTGGGTAATATTTACTTGTATGGCACGGTAAAAGATATGAAGCTACATTGGCAACATTGATTCTAAACTTATGTTTAAAAATATGTGTAGGTACCGCGGAAAAAGGAGTTGTCGAAGTAACAAATTGTTTTTGCGTACCCCATAAAGAGTCTGAGAGTCAAGTAGAAGCAGATCTTACGTATGGAATGGATTTGTATAATTTAAATCACAGAGTTAATGCTCAGGAAAATACTGTCGGCTGGTGGGCTACTGGAAACGAGGTTTTACAGTTTTCAAGCAATTTTCATTAAATTAACATAAATTTACGCAGTTATTCAGTATATTGATATTTTCTTGAATTACGTTCTCTTTGTAAGTATTAAAATTATAAATCTTTATAGGTTACTACTCATTCATCTGTCATTCATGAGTATTATGTACGTGAATGTAATAATCCAGTTCATTTAACCGTGGATACTACTTTAACAAATACAACACGAATGGCGATAAAAGCATACGTATGTGTCCCATTGGGTGTACCTAATGGAAAACAAGGCTCGATGTTTACACCAGTAAAAGTTCAGGTAAATTAAATATAGCGCTTGTTTATACCTACCTTGATATAGCTATTTTAATATTTACTGTATTGGACAGATCACATGTTACGAGCCAGAAATAGTTGGTTTACAACTATGTTCCAAAACGCAACTGCAATCGCATGTGCCGGTACCTGGTGTTAAATCTACCGGTGGTATAGAACCAATGATGGATCTTGCTCAAATCGCAGAAGCTAGTTCAAAACTTTCTACTATGTTGGAACAAGTACTTACATATGTTGACGATGTTCTCGCTGGAAAACAACCACCTGACAACCAAGTATTTCTACATTTTTATGGATACTTGATAATTATTTTCAATATTTTATAAACAATAATATGTATTATTTTTCAGGTTGGAAGAGCTCTTTTGGATATGGTACATTCGGTACCTAAGATGACAAGTGATCAGTTCGATGAAATGTTTAATAGTAATGTGAAAGATTTGTTGATGGTGGTTGCATTGTCACAGTTAATAAAAACACAGTTGCAGCTTAATGAGAAGCTTACACTACTGACGACATTATAATTGTAAATAATGAATTAAACAATTTTTTCATTCAATAAAAGTATCGAAAAATTCATGAAATACGTATAATTTTTATAGAATGTATTTTTTATTATTTAACGTATTATAAAAGTATTAACTGATGTAAGCAAAAATTTCTTTTATGATACATAAATAGTGGATATTCTTATAATACGTTGAACGATCAATCAAAAGTTAAAGGAAAATATGATTATAGAAGCACTTCTTCTATATGTGAAATATACTGTAAGCACTACTACGGGTATCCAACTCTCTAATATTATCTATAATTTTAATTTCAATTCTTACATTACGAAAAAATATATAGTTCCACGTTAAAGCAAATTTTTAATATTCTTAAATATCTTTATAACTAAGATATGAAAAGACCTCTTTTTTCAGACGTACTCTTTAATATCATGTGATTTTTATATAAAACATTTTTTTATACAAGCAAATCTAAAAGTAATTTAAAGTTATTATGTCAATGTGCCTCGCCTTATATAATAAAATTAATATACAATGTATTAAATATTTATACATTTACGAATATTTCCTTCGTTGCAAGACATGTGTAGTTTTGCATTTAAATAAAACGTTTGTATATAATTTGTATAAAAATGTTGTATTGCAGCATATAGCAGATTCATCGATAACTTTGTTTTTGTTTGTAAATTCTATTTAATAAATAGATTATATTAATTATCTTAAACTTCACAAGCTAATATATCTTCTTTTTGATTATCTATTAAACTAGTCCAATCAGGTATTCTGTTGAATTTTAAATAATTTTCTTTTGTTAAACACCTCGATAATAAGTCACCAATACTAAATATAGCACCTCCTAACCATGCTGTGTAATTCGGTTTACTAGGTGCTGTATGAAATTTAAATGATAGTATTTTTAATTTTTCTACATAAATTTCCGATTTTAATAAACATAATAGTTCCATCTTTAAACGACTCGCAAAACCTTTAGCCATTGTTGTACCTCCTATTAATATTATATTTTCTGCCATAGTACGTCTGATGTCTATTGGACACTATAAAATAATAAATTATTAATGGATAATTAATTTTCATATATAATAATTAAATTTGTAATACCTTTATAATAGCATCAAGAATCATAGTAGGAATACTAAGATTATCATTGTCTCTTTTCCATAGTATTTCAAAAGCTTTTTCTCTAATGTCTCCAGAAATGATTATAGATTTTACACCGGGATATTTTACCGCTGGTGGAGGCGTAGGAGAATTTTCAGTATCTAATTTGACAGATCTTTCAATAGTAGTAACAAAACACGTTCTTATTGTTATATCTTCGATCATTTTATTTGTAATATCAAAACCTTTTATAGTATTTTCCAAATGTTCTTTTACGTTACTAAAAAGAAAGTTTTATTAACACAAAATTCTTAAGTAAAAAGTAAGGATATGTTAAAGATTTTAAATTTAAATTAGCTTACTTATGTACAGCTTTGGTACCTAGCGGTAAAGCTTGCCATGCTTTAAGTATCGATACACCTTTGTAAATAGGAATAACTGTTGCTTCTTGATATCCAACATCTAATACTAATGCTGTGTCAATACCAAGAGTAGCAATTGTTGCTAAATGAGTAGGCAGAAACATTAAAGAACCAATTTCAAAATGTCGAAATAAAACTCTTGCAAGAGTATCTCTGAATTGGGTTGGAGTCAATAGTGATTCTACTATGATAAGTCTAGCATCTTTTGGACTGAGTACAACGTGTCTGTTAGGCATAATAAAAAATATAAGAAATTCTAACAGTAAATATTTCATACGTAAATATGATTTTACCTAAAAAACACTAAATTAAGGAATTCGATAAAAAGTTGATACAAATCTTCAGTATTTCTATAATCGTAAACATTCCGAACCTCTTTCGATTCTGAACATTTCACTTCTGTTCGGATTATTCCACGAGGAGTTGCTTCGCCCGTATAACCGAACCTGTTAGATTACATTTCATAATTATTTATTATATTCTAATTTGTTCACTGTGAATATTTTACTAAATAAAAATGTGATCTTACTTTGTATACGCGCTACCAATATCCAATACCATTACTTGTTTGTCAGAAGTATATCGAACACTTTCGTATCCACGAGACATAATTGCATTCTTTTGTTATTACTTAAAATGATAAAATCGATAATTGATATCATCAATCATATTATATCTTCACGCTCAAAACGCCTTGGCCTGTCTATAATCGATATGACAGTTCCTTAAATAAGGAGATCCAAAAATTTCTCTATGACAGGTGCTCGTTGGTTGTAAACTGTCGCATCTGGCGTGGCAGCACAGTCATACAGGCAGCGCCCATCAGTCGGACAACGGCAAATCGTAAAACTACTAGGTCTCGTTTGTTTAACACAACGTCGAAAACAACGAGCGATGACAAAGACGAGTTCCTCGAATAAATCTGCTTATTTAATCTATCTTCGTTTTGGTCGCATTCCTAGCGAAGAGTGGAACAATAACAAAGATGATACAAAACAATAATATCGAAACAAATGCCGGTACGAAGTTGCTATGTTACATAGATCGATAAATTCCATGTCGAAGCAATTGGTAAAACAGTAAAGGTGCTACCGGTAGCACAGCAGTAGGTGTTTTGGATTAAAGATTCGACTAAAAAACGAATCCCCATTTACGGAGATTTAATCAAAGAAAAAGCTGAACACTTCCTCGCTATTTCGTAAATCTTTGACGCATTTTCTCTGATATGTCGTAAAAACTTATTCGTTGTAAATATTTATGAAATCTCCGAATATTTCTTTTTGCGCGATTTCTTTTATACGATCCCTATCTACCGCACAAAAACAGGTTTGACTGTATATTGGCAGGCTTCTGAGGGCGTATATATACGCCTTTCGCAGTGAAAGGGTTAACGGTCGTCCAAAATAATAGCTCGGATGTAGGGAAAGACTTTAGGACTACAGAATCCGAATTTATTCGGACTCTATAATCTTTATTTATTGAGCGTAACTTATTAGACTCGAGATCGGTGGCGTGGAATCGGACGAGAGACGAACGAATGAGCCGAGCGCGTGCTCGCTAGTGGTTTCATAATCTGCCGGCGTTGTCCGGCTGGCGGGCGCTGCCTGTGCTCGCGTCGATGCATGCGCCGTCCAAGGCGACTGCGCTGTCGCATTAGTGATTTACAATAAATTTTGTAGATTCTCTATTAACAGATTAAAACTGCTTCTTTCATTTATAATACATTTGTAATATTCAAGAATCGCGAGCTAATTTAGTCGTTTCTGTGCGTATGCATCGAACAGAGATGACTCCCGCGCGCAACAATACTTCGTCCGATTCTAACCAATGTTAAGAATCGTATCCGATAAAGATTGATTCTTCAAGAATATAAAATTATGACTAGAGGTTGAAAAATGAAATTATTCGAGTTATTTTAATCGAAATAAATTAACGAATTTAGAATTTGAATATAGAAATCTATAGAAAACAGAGAAACCATTAAAAGTACTAACAATTTTTATTTATCTTCGTACGACGTCTATTTCGTACAATTTCTTGCACATCTTACCATCTACTTGTGATCAATAGCTTTATATTAAAACGCGGTGTAAGGATCACAATTGGACTGATATAAAAGATATTAAGAAAGGGTCTGCAATGTAATAAGTTCAGTCTTTTATATAAATATCAGGTAAGATATATTAATAAATATAACTAACTCCATTTATTATCTACATTTACACGTAAATGTGATAAACAGTATTCATCAAATTTCACACCGCTTCGGATTATTGATATCTCATAGGTTAAATGTTAAGCTCGTAGTAATAATTGCAAGAAATGTTACCTGAAAATAAGAATAAGGAAACTAATATATTTAAAACATTTAAAAATTTAAAAATTTAAAAATGAGATTAACTGTAAAATATCAGTTCAAGTTTTAAACGATGCTATAGAGAAATATAGTCTATATTTATAGTTGATAATTAAAGTTTTAAAATAGACGTGGTATCTGAAAATTAATTATACGGAAGAGTATATAGTATAAGTAATCTAATCTTATGAAACTTACTTCTAAAGATAAAAACTAAATATTTCAAAAATTAGACTAAAAACCTTTATGTTGTTTACATAGCCCATATAATTATGTATCGTGTAATTATAATTCATAATTATAATGTATAAGTAAAAATTATTACAATTACAAAAATTGCATCAAGGAAGTTTAAATTGTAAAGTCATTTAAAGTCATTTTATAGATACAGAACATATATAAAATACAAATTTGATATACTTATATTTTTTTTTTATATATTGTAATGATGTATTCTTTATTCTTTTAGATACCTGGATTCTGGAAATTGTATTAAAAATTTATTTTATACATCATATTCACTTTTAAATAAAAATATTATTTCTAACAATTATATAAATCAGAAAACATTACTGTATTTAAAAGAATACCAAAACATAAAAATTAATAAGAATATAATTGGAGCAATAAAAGAAGGAAAAAAGAAAAAAAAAATTGTTATAGACTGAGATGCGAATGGTTAATTTACCACAAAAATATTCTGAAATAGTAAAATATCAGTAAAAATGCAAGATTTATGGATAGAAGGACGTTTTCTTGGCTACATATTTTTCTTTCTGATATTCCAAGCAAAGTTAACAAATTCTAGAACTTCTTGGAGACTTAGTGCAGACAAAGTTATTAGAGCAACTGATTTTGTGAGCTCTACTGAAGATGATCCAATTTTTGATATCCTTACCAGTAGTATTAGTGCAACTAATGGTCAAGGCTGGAGCAAAACAGCTGCATCTGAGAAGTCGGATAAAGTTCAGGTTTATTATCATGAATGTAAGACTTTCAGTTCAGAAAATCATGATAGGTAAGGATATATTCCAGTATAGACTTGCAGATATTAGTGGGTAAGAAAGCATGCGTGCATGACTTTCTTTGTTATGTACAATCATATGTTTTTTTAATTAATATTTTACACATGCACTGCCTAATTAAAGTAATTTGTGTAAACACTGTTTGTATTCTCTATTTTAATAATTTGTTTCGTATTATTCTTACAATATTTAACCTTAGATTATTATCAAACAATAAATTAATTATTATTTTAAGTATATTATACATAGGTCAACCCCTTCCCATACCTTAACGAGCCTGGCTCGTGATGAATATTTTGGCTCAAACATGAATATCACGAGCCAGGTTCGCGGGCAGAAAATCGAGCGCAGAAAAATATTTTCTTATAATAAAACTGTCGATAGTAGTGACAGATTTCGGCCCTTCAACTTTTTTTTTACTTTGCGTTTGTTTACTGTGCGTTGATCTCTCGGCTCGGACCCGGATTGAGCTAAATGGCACGGAAAGGGGTTAATAGTATCTGGCTCACTACATTGAATTGTCCAAGTTTGGTGTAAAACAATAGAAAATTTAGCTATGTTTATGTATTTTTTATGTATTTAATAAACATAATTATCAAAAATTTTAATGGTCAAGAAATCAGTATATTCTTGTTTTAGTTGAATACGTACATTATAAATATAATAATAATAATAATAATAATAATAATAATTCTGTTGGAAATATAATTTCTATAAATAAATTTGTATAAAATTTAGACAAGTTGAATAATGAAATAGACCCAAATAAAATTAGAAATGTTAGAATTAGTATTTGTATATTTCAGATATTTTATTTTATGTGTTATATTCTGTTCTGTTCTAGTCATTTCACATTTGATATTTTATCGAAACATATTATAAGTTACTAATATTTTCTAATTTATATAAGTTACACTATACTAAGTTATATAATGTTAATACATGAAGAAAGCATATAATTTTTTTTGATATCGTGTACACTTTATGTTAGGACTTTCATATTTATAAAATCTATTTATAGATTAGTGCAAATTTTTTACTATAAAATTTGTATTATACAGTTAATAAATGAAAAAGAAGTATTACATATTAGGTATATGACTAGATTTTTGTTTTATTAGATTCTTCTTTTAACTCATTGTTTAGCTGTGAAAAATTTTGCAATAAAATAATTTGCACTAGCGTAAATATAGAATTTATAAATTCAAAAATTTTGACGAAAGTATGTGTATGTGTATGTTTATGAATATATATATATGTATTCATAAGAAAGTGTATATTATTTTCTATCATAATAAGAAATGATAGAACGTATTTATTACACTTTAGGAAGAAATTGTAAAACATGTAGTTTAAAAGTGAAATATAAATTTTCCAATATGAGATGGTCAGATACATATAAAATAGATATATTTTTTCAGTGTACACTCTTAAATTTCCTGTGAATGTTTTGTGTAACACAACTTTGTTTGCAGTAGCATTACAATGTATCTGATGTAATTTTCTTTTTCTTCCCGTAGTTAGTGTTTGTGTGTGGCTTGCTGTTCTTTCAGCATTAAGAAAGCCCTAACTTTCATCCCCTTGGCAGACGATTCACATCGTATGTACTGGCAGATGCACCAAACGTTACTGAAACATTTCCTTTATCATCACAAATGTCAACTGAACAAATATGTGCGCCCGTCCAACAATGTGATGACATAATACTAGACTGTGGAAAACCAGTGAACTTTACCTACTATGATAATTTAATTGGTGTTGCGAATAGAAATAAACATCCATTGGTGCCAGAACCCAACGTTGCACTTATGTTCAGAAAAAGTGATGGTAAAACTGTGGACGTTGATATCGATTTATTAGAAAGACGCTTAAAAAAAGCAAAGCGAGAGGTAGATAACTCGTTTCATAATATTGTGTAATATAACAG
>JAITYT010000948.1:585700-605138 GCA_025433975.1 Liostenogaster flavolineata | reverse complement strand
CGCGCGGACTACGAGAAGCGCGACCGATCCTAGTCTAACCTAACCTAAGGAAAGTCTGCTTTCCTTACACACACATATATATTATGGTATACAGAGTGGATAATAAATGGGATCATCTAAATAGCAATGGTTTTTGATTATAAAAATAGATAGAGGAAAGCATTATTTTATATGAAGAGTTATGGTTATATTATGTATATTATGTTATATTATGTATATATTATGGTTAGAAAGAAACTTTTCTACATATGTTTTTTCAAATAAAACCATACATTCTGTGACTTATAAATCTCATATACTCTGATGTTTTTTGATATACAATATAAGATTTATATGAAAAAACATTTATGTTTATTAGAACAAAAAGAGATATTCTTGAAAATTTAATAAGAAAATTGAAAAAAAAATATTTGGATTAGTTTCGGTCTTAGTTATTATATTAATAAAAATATGCGATCCTATTTAAAAGAATATTAATGATTTCAAAATCTTAAATAATACAGCCTTCAAAAAGATTGCTTGTTCTCTGTAATATTTGCTTCTTTGAAAGGAATAAAAATTTTCTTCGACATTTGATTTTATTATAAAAAATAACGAAGATATCTATGTGATTCTGTTTAAGTGGAACACTATATATATATATATAACACATTTGTTAATCATATATTATATTTTTAAAAGCAGTAAAGTTGTAAATATTAATACTTAGATAAAAGAATATATATTATAATTATTACCATTATTATTATTACTATCTTCAATAACTTTTATTTATTTTTTTTATTGATTTATTGATTTTAGAAATAGTATGTTATATGGAAATTGTATTCAATATGGTTCATTATCTATAAAAATTCAACTTTTTTTATATCTTATATTTTTGCAGATATTAAGATAATTTCCAATTTTTTAAATATAAAATATAAATATAATTTTAACACCATATGTAAGTTAAAGTATTGTATTAGTATTTTTTTCAGATTATGTTTTATTTTAATGCATAAAATAATATTATCTCTCCCTAAAAACAGCAAACATTGCACATTTTTATTTATATTTATTTATCAATAATTACAATCTAATTAAATAATATATGTTCACAAATTTTGAATCTGAGGATAATATAAAATATATATTAATATGATACAATAATAATTATAATTAAGAAAAATTTTCCAGAAAGGATTGTAAGCTTATTCGAAAAGAAATCATTTTATTTTGATAGCAAAAATCAAATTTAGAATGTAGAAAAAGTAAGCTCTGAAAGCAACTATAAATGTTTGTTAATATTCAAAATAATTTAATATTAATTAACATTAATATTACATTTATATAGAAATAAAAGCACTCAACATCAATTACATCAAAAAAGGTTGTCATAAAAAAGATTTTACATTAAATATTAATAGTTTTTATTTGCTTCGTTTTTCGTACTGTAATTTAAGTGGACCAATTTCCTTTTGTGCAGATATATAATAATCATAAAATATATTCTTTTAATTTATCGTTACATTACTTTTAACGTATATTTAAATATTAAATAAAAAAATAATGCTTTGGTAAAAAACAAAATTATAATATTATTTTGTTTATATCTACAAATATAATTAAGTCATAATAAGCTTACCATGCCAATATATTTGTTTCCCATTTCTATGAAAGTAAATACAGTAAATCCTCACTATTCGTGGGTTATAATACAAAAATTGAAAGTTATAAGACCTAGGAGCTTAAAAATCAATGTTTCAATTAAAACGTGCTAACAGTCAATAGGTCATGGAGCGAAATCTTTTTTTTCAACTTTTCAAACATTTTGTTCCTGTAGCTTAGATCTTGGTAAATTCTAATTTTTCAATTTTTAAAAAGCTTCGAAATAGTGAATACTAACATTTATATAAAATATAAATTGTTTAAAAAAATAATTAATACATTTCCATGAAAGGATATAAGACAAAAACAATATAGACAGGAAATTAATACTGTCTAATTCACTATGTGAATTTTTATCACTTTTCAACGAGTCAGATCATATATATTGTAATAATTATAAAAATAAAAAACCAATTCTCAAATTATATAGAAAGTTATCCAGTCAATTACAAATATATTAGGCTACATTATTATTTGTAATATTAATTGTCAGTCATGTCAAATAAAGAGAATATTTAATTTTTCATTATTAAAGTATATTTTAATTTAAATAAATATTTCAGTTCGTACGTACATTTTTATTAAAAAATCGGTATCTATTTTTACAATATATGGATATGGTTTAAAAGTTTAAAAACAAAATAATATTTCTTAAATTATGATAAACTGGTTAGAAAAGGAAAGGTTTGAATCTTAAATTATTATTTTTACACTCTAACTAACCTGAAACATCATAATAATAAATAACTTTATTTTATTCTAATTTATAGATTTTTCACATGACTGGCAACTTTTAAATGACTTTAGTAAAAACATTTATCTATATTTATCCATGAATATAGAGGGTTTCCTGTACTTAATCGACAACTTATTTGGTTGATAATTATATTGTAACATACGAGGGACTAAAATTTCTATAACTAAAATCTAAAATCTCAAACGTGACCAGGAATTGCCTTACTTTTTGGATTGGTTAGCTACTCAGCCCCTCATATGTAAATATACGAGTACTATATTTGTATAATCCCATGTACATGATCTTATATATAACCCCATAGTATAATTTTTGCACTAATTAATTATTAATATATACATGAGATACATGTAATAAATTTATCATTAAATCATTTTTGCACAAGGTAAATCTCTTATAACTACAATAACATGTTGAAAATATAAACAACATTATATTTCTTTAGTCTTTAATTTCACTGCATTATGATATTTAAGGAACAGTATATTTTCAAACATAATTCCTTTACCTGCTCTTTAAAGCTACCTGTATTTACTGCATCTATACATTTCTCTACAATTTTTCAAAACTTGTACTAGTTAAAACTGTAACAACATAAATGAAGTTTTATCTTAATTTGAATACTAAAGAAAATACTGAGTTGCAGCTTATTAACATAAGAAGTATAACATAAGTCCAATGTTCGCAGAAGTTATTCATCAAATTATAAGAAATCTTTCTCAAAAATCATAATATTACAATGTTGCTTCAAAATATCTGCACTTCAATATTTAGGCCATATTTTTATGTAGTAAGCTCTTCAATTTTTATTTAAGGTACAAACTTGGAATAAAACATCTTAAACTCCACCTGTATTTTTTCAAGGAATGTATCTATGCAATAGAAAATACTAAATTCATTAATTGTATCATTTATAATATTAAGACAATAATGAAACATAAAATAACAGTAAATAAATTTTGAGCTATCAATATATTAAAGTGCATGCATTTTCTTTTTTATTTTTCAATTTTCTTTCACCTACCTCATTATTTATATTATTATATTTTAATAAGAGGTAGTATTAAACGTTTCCAATAAATATATTTCGAAAACATCGCATCTCTACAACTTTTTGTTGTTCAGAATAGTATACATATTTTCATACAACATAGATAATTCTATGTTCGTAAACATGAAAATATTTATCATTCATGAATATCTGTTCTGTAATTCGAAATACCATTATTACCATCTTGCCACTATCTATAAGTACTAGACAATCAAAACTGTACCCAGATTATATTACTATTTACACAGACACATCCTCAGTTACAGTTAGATCTACCCTTAAAAGGCAACATGTAGATATATTTGAAGACATATATGCATATCAGCAACATAAAAAATTAAGATACATTGTGTATAGCCTACATTTCCACAAGAAAAGAGTACCAAATTTTTATATAAATTTTTTTACTTAAAATTGTACCCAACTGGCATTCGCTACAGCAGATGGAGGGGCTGGTGCTTGTTCAGATGCACTAGCAAATTCACCCCACTCAGAAGCTGTAATTATTTGATTTGGATTTTGGATAGATTTATGTGCTGGTGAAGAAGTTGGAGTCTTAGCAGGTGGTGGTGCAATTTTTACACCACCTGGTGGAGGAGGTAAACCTATACCTGCATTAGGACGCGATTTTGTTTTGGATGCAACCTCACTGCCATCTTTTTTCTAAATATTAAAACAAGTAATACTTTAATATTTATAATACTATTAAACACAATGAAAGTTGAAAGATACATAAAGATATCTTACAGTTATTTTCATATTAATTTTAATAGTTTCCCCTTCTTTAAACCTAAGATCCAATTCTTGTCTCGGTTTTTCCTTTTCCTTTTCAATTTGATCTCTGTTTTTAAGCCATTTAAAATGATCTTGTAAGGCAACATTCAAATCAAAACTATCTGACCTATCTAAAAATCCAACTCCAATAAAGGCTGATCTGCCGTTATCATCTTGAATTCTGAGTACAAAATATCGAGAAGAATCTGTAACTGGCTCAACTGCTATTCCAGGATGTTGTTCAATTGGACATTTTGCAAACAATTCACCTGTCACTTTATCTTCAAGTTTTATAGTGATAGAATCTCCTTGCGATAACAATCTCAAACGTCCTGTCCACGAAGGTTCTTGTAAATTCCAATCAGCTGCTCTATATGCAAAAAAAAAAAGAAAAACACAGATATTTATATAATTTTTTTAATTTATATAACATATGGAATTTCGAATAAGAATTTTAATAATTGTACAAATATAGAATATAATTTAAGCTAAAGGGAAACAATTACTAATAATAGGTTAGTGTATTTCTTATTAGTAATATAATAATATATAATATAATAGAAATATAATAATAGTATATCATTATTATTTAAAATAATAATATTGTAAGTATTATATTTCATAATGTCACATGGCTTTTTATGATGTTTACGAAGTGTTTTAGATCTTTATTGAATTTTACCGATATTATTAAGAAACATTGGAAATTATATAAAATATATTACTTTTTCCAATAATGTAGTATACTAAATACAGTACCTTTGAGGTACTTATTGTTATTATCGATATGTTCTATCGAGTAACCAATAGTGACAAGTAACAAGTATGACAAATCTATTCTAAATTAAACATTATAAACATATTACAAATTACATTTAATCTTACCGATAACCCCTATTTGTTGACCTTGGTGGTATTTTAAATACATAAACTTCAGATTTTACGAGTAAAACACTTTCATATGTTTCCATCGTTACTTTGAGGTTGTAAATACCAAGTACGTACAAATGACAACTAGATTTGATATCGTACTGTTTGAAATTTCGTTTATACTTTCTAACGAATCTTCGCCGTGATTTGATAACTTTATCTTCAGTCACGCCTCCCATCCCCATACATCATCCGTTAACCACAGATTATTTCAGTCGAGATAATACTCAGACTTCTATATTATTACTAAACTTATTTAAGAGCAAAATTTATATTTATATATTTTTAAAATAAAAGTTATAAATAAGTTTGAACTAAAGACTACCAAAATTAAACTTATCAATAATAATGGTTCTTCGATTCTTATTTTATTTTATATAGAGAATCAGTGTACAATCTGACTTTAAGTGTACTTCTATATATAAATTAATTTTCATTTAAAATTAAAAAGGAAAATTATTTTTACAAGAAATATAGTTTAATAGTGCGTCTATAAGATGCGTCAGAACAGACTCATGAAGTATTTTAATATTGACACTAAAAGCGTTCATTTATATCGATACTATATATATTTATTTATATATATATATATTTTTTTTTATTAATATCAAAAAGTTCGAAATATTAATTGAAATCTGCAAAGAAAATGTGGACACGCATATTAAACTATCTTTCATAGCAATATTTGCAGCCTTGCTGAAATTAGCAATTAGCTTATTAACAAGTATTCCTACCATCGAGTTTCCTCTAATTTTTAGCGACCTATGTGCGCATTTTTATACGAGTGTGGAGGTTTTTCAAAAATAAAAAATCTTTGCGTGGCGATTAAAAATTCTTTACATACGAATGGACTTGCCTTGTAAAAATATAATAGGAGTTTAACTTTTTTCAACCTGAAGGTCAAATACAGGTTCTTTCTACGATAAGCAAAAAAAAAAGCTATCCACAATGGAGTTTACCATATTTGTTTTTCATTGAAACAGTTTAATTAGCGCCATAGCCATAGCAAAATTATGTTGTGCGCGCGCACAAGCGCCCAATGTTTACCACGTTTTTGCTCTTTTTTGCTTGTTTTCCTTCGTCACAGTGTGACCAACCGTAATCCAACGCGGGCGCATCAAACGAAGAAGTAATATTAGAATATTACATTTTTCAATTTTTTATATTACAGTATAAGATTTTTCTTTAACGAAGATTGTAAAAAGAAAAATTTGAGACAGAAAAAAAGAAAAGAGTTAAGAAGCGGCAACAAAATTTAATTTACGTGATTCGATTAGCGAGCTAAATATTAAATCAAGAAATTAATATGTACGAACCGTACGGACTTAATGACATTGTTGTAAGGTGTCCATACAATGTAAATCATCGAATTTCAAGATCACGTTTACAGAAGCACATTATAAAGTGTGAAAAAGTAATAACTGGCGATATTTAACAGTATAATTTTTACACGTCAAGCAGGTAAAACAAATGGAACATTAAATTGTACTTTCATTATTACAGAATTATTTTGACAATGATAAAATTATCTGCCCATATAACGCAACACATCGTTTGTTAAAATCTGAAATAGCAAACCATATCACTACATGTCCTATGAGACAACTTATTGAGCCTGAATTGTATCTACGTAAGAATATTATATATATACTTGTATATACATATATGTATATATATATATATTTTATGTATTCATGTATTTGTGTATATATATGTTTATGTATTTGTATATTTGTGTATGTATATGTTTATGCTTTACGTAAGGATATTATATATATAATATATATATGTTATTAATATTATATTATTAATTTGTATTAATTTAATCATTATTTATGTTGCAAAAAAGCAAAGACAACCAGACATAAATCACAGTTGGAGATTAGTACAATTGATTGCAATGAAGATTGGGATGCAGAGTCTGATATAGATGACATGCATGATGTAGATAATAATTTTGAAGTAAATGAAAAGTATGTTTTCATTTAATATAAATCTAAACAATGGTTTTTAAATATGTAGTGCATATATATTAATCTCTTATTAAATATACATTAATGTTACAGATCGGACAAACTTAATTCAGATGACACAGATATAAGAGCTCCTCATAGCTTTTCAGAAGCTATGTTACGTGATGAAAATGAAGAATTAAAAATGGATGATATGGAATCAGTAGCTAGTTTTATGGGAATAGGACGAGGCAAAGTTAATCCAAACAAGATACATCTATTTAAAAGAATTGGATTGGGAAGAGGAAAAGCTTGATATTTCTGCTTAATTCTTCAACTTATAATAAATATTTTGATGCAATAAATATTTGTTATATAATTACAACTGTATAATTGTATGGGCTGTTCAAAGTCATTTCGTTGTTGTTTTTTTTATGAAAAAAATGTTTTTTTGTTTTTTTATGTTGTTTTGTTTGCTTGAACAATTTGAAAAATTGCTGAGAAAAAACGAAATGACTTTCCAAACAACCTAATACTCATGACAATGTTGCTTAATAAAGTATTATAAAAATAATTGAAGTAAGATTTTCTAAAGTGGTAGAGATCTCATTTTAATATTAAATTTATAAATACTAATTTGTTAGACTTAAATTACATATAATAACTAAATAATATAAAAAATACTTAAAAAACATGATTGATTTATGGGCAACTAATATTGCCTGAAAAGCGGATTTGTAATAAAGTGACCATACTTTCAAGAAATTATAAATGCATCAATCTTTTAATAATTGTTAGTAGTTCTCTTTTTAAAGTAGATATAAGGTGAAAATTAAATACATGACAGCCAAAATAGAAATTTATATAGAAAGTTTATCATATACATAAAATATAATTTAATCGTATTTTTTACATTTATGGATATGAATTAAGATTAACTTATAATTCTTTTCCAGCTGTTTTAGTTATTTGCTTATTTGTATACCTTTCAACTGTCATACTATTATATATTTAATTACTTTATATATCGAAAATCGTTTATTCATCATGATGGAAAACATGTAAAACATGTATATATACATGTATAAATTCTTAACAAATTTATAAAGTATATAAGTAAATATTTATTATTTAATTATTTTAATTTATTAAAGGCAAATCTATTAAATTTATCAAATAAATATAAAATCTAAGTTCTAAATAAAATGGAAAAACATAAGTTATTGTTATAGTAATTAGGGAAAGAATATTATAAAATAGCAAATAATATAATTGCAGCTTTTATTTCATAAAATGTATATAACATAATATCCTTCTAATTATATATACTGTAAATATTCATCTGTTAAGCATGAGTAAAATTGGTTTAATATTATTATATATCGAATATTTAATAATTCGTCATAGTTATTTAATTTAGATATTTTTTCTGAATAAGTTGTATTTATTTTCGTAATTTACATCGATTCTAATATTTACAAGTAAGATCTAAAGCAACTTTCCTGAAAATGGAAAGATATTTGATACTTGATTACATTACAGAAGACATAAAAAATGTCATTACAAATATTATTATGTACGAATAAATTGAATTTTGAAGCTATTTACAAATTGTATGATATAATGGCTGTTATTTAATAATACTCAGATATTGATTATTGATGTTTCTGGTATGTATACACATTTGATTTACTTTATCAAATATAGACCAATATATATATGATGATCTTAATACATGGTTGTCATAATTTCTAATCCTTGAGTTTTAATGTAAAATCGTAATAAAGAAAAAGAAGTGCAACATATGTTATGTACATCTTCTGTAAAAACATAATTTATACTCCTTATTATTAAAAAATGTAAACTAAATATTTTTTCATACATATGGATTTTTATACAAAAAATGAATAACATGATAATGTTTTTGTAGTAATCCAATGTCATTTATATTTTTGTGATATCACAATATATGCCCTGAAATTCTTATAATTTGTATTTACAATAATGACAAGAACACTTTGACATTGTAAAAGAAGCAACAATATCTGGCACTGTAAAGACAATCTAATGCATAGTTCTTAATTCAATAATGATATGATATAAATGCAGACGAATGAAAAAAATAAGTTGAACAAAAATTCGTATCAAAATAACTTTGACAGTCACAAAATTTATAATTTAATGCTGTATGGTAAAAAGCTACATTCCTTTAACCCTTCAAATTTGTTTGGAATGTTGTAGCTATATTTTCAATGTAGATAGTATGGGCAAAGCAATGCTTAAGAAATAATATATTTCTGCCAAACAAATATTTCCAAAATAAGATTAATACACATGTCATTAAACGTGCAAAACATAACAGTTTATAAGTATTTATTAAAATAAATAAATTCAAAAAATTAAAAATACTGACTTCCAATATGTCTTCCCGTAATGTACATTACAAATTTGTAGTTAAAAAATAATAGCGCATAGGGATAATAAAAATCCCAAATCTTATTGTTTTAAGATTGATTATATACCTTTAACAGTATGTAAACTACTGATATATTTATCACCATGAGTAGGCTCATTCGACCACATTCACGTATTTTCAACCTATGTGTTACTATTTATGTGTATCTATTTTATTAAAAGCAAACAAAACTATGAAATTCAGTACAGTCATTACCTATGAAATGCTGTATTTAGAGAAGAAGATTTTCAATAATAGATCTGTTCAAGATATTTAATTACAAATCTTATACATAAATTTTATGTTAATTATTTTACTTATGAAAGTTAAAATTGTGAAAGTCTATGATAGACATTAACACTTTTATTTGAAGTAATGTACTTAAGATAATACTTAGTATATCTTTGAAACATTCTTTACCCGCAGCCACCTACATCAAGAAACATACGAAGGAAGGGGGGAAACTTAATTTTGTTTAATGATATTTAATTTTGGACACTGCTAGCAATAGATAGCCAGCGTTTATTTACACATTCCTAAAGTATGTTTGGAGTAATAGTGGCAGTTCCCTAGCTGCAGTCTGTTTAATATTTATTGTATAAAAACTGTAAATTTATTGAGCGCAACAGTTGCACAATAACGAGATCATTGCACTGCGTACGTCCAAATTAAATGTATGCATTGCCTGATAAATAGTATCGATACCATTATATGTGGCATGATGATATTTTTACAAAAAGATTCTTGTAATTAGCACCTTTTAAATATTTGTAGATTTTTTCTTTTGTTGCTTCCATACAGATATCCTCTCTTTTAAATCAAGCACTGTAAAGTTTAAAACTTTGATAAGTAAAGTAAAAAGTTTGATATGATATTTTAATTAATCGTATTATATATTAATGATAACTAAGTTCCTATATAATATAAAAATACAAATGTACGATGAATAATTTTTGCAAAACATGTAAAATTCAATATATATTTTTTTGTTATACACGACGCTGAAATTTACTAATAAAATTTTATAACATGGGAAAAGGAGAAATTCGATTACTTACTTGGTGTAAGCATGTCCTCGCTAAGTGGTTGTCGACTGAAAGGATCTGTTGCACTATTAAGTAAATGTCTAATAATAACTGCTTTATCCATTACAATACCAGATGGAAGTTTGACAGGATCTTCCATAAGAGTATCCATTAGTGGATCACGAAATTCCTCAGGTGCATCTCCGTAATCTTCATCGCGTGCACGATTGTCTCGTGCAATCACTGCAGCTCTTTCTGCAAGAGCTATAAACCTTTCGATTTCTGTAGTTGTTTTTATTGCAGATCTTTCTAACCTGTTTGCAGCATCAGTAAACAGTTCTTTGCAGAATGAACGCTGCAATTGCGAATCTTCATTATAAAATAGTACTGGTAACACATTATAAACAATATAAGATTAGTAACAAATTTAACTAATTTAAAATTAATTTCTTTTCCTTCACAATTATTCATAATATCCACAAATAAAAGAAAAAATGTTTAATAAAAAATATTTGATGTTTATATTTAGCAGGGTATATCATTTCAATCCACTTAAGCAATTATCTCCTAAATTATCCATTATTTAACAAAATATTTGGAATCAAATGTTATTTTCTTTCTATTTTGTGACTACTAAATATGTGAAGGGTGAAGTAGTTCTTACTACTTCAAGGATCTTAAGGTGATCTTTGCTTTCTTTTCTTGTTTTAATGAAACCATATATTTTTATCATGTCATTTATAGTGGGCTGTTTATAACCCACCGTTACACAAATTCATCGACACGTAAAATGTTGTCTCTTGTTAGACGAATAGTTTACATTATAAGTTAATTACACACTTTACAAACTGAATTATTACCAAAATAAAGAACACATAAAGCCAATTACAATAATTCAACAATCATTGATTCCTTTAAAATAGATACTGAAAAAAAGTAATCATGAAAGAAGAAATAAATATAAAAAAAGTTCGTTCTTTATACAGCATGCAACTAAAAAACTGTTGACTGTCAGCTTACTTAAAAACTCGTAAATTTATAACTTTTAACAATTTACAATAAATTGTCTCATATAGCAAGATATTCCTTGCATTAACAAGTGTCATATGACGAAGAAAAAAATATATAGTTTCATTTAAAAAATGAATTTTTTATCGAAATAATCCCGCTCCCATTTGACCGGCAGAAAAATAATTTGAACTATAATTACGTTCCCTCTTCGTATCAAACAATTTTTGTAAAAATATTTTTTTATAAACATATAGATATGTATTTTTTGTACAGTCCCTTCACGAGATAATCCAATGTTACAAGACAAAGGAAATACCCTGTATATATTTCATTAAATAATAACTAGTATCGAACATATAAATTAAATTATTTGATACAATAATATAGAATAATATCACTATACATATATATAATAAAATGTTATAATATTATATTACTTTCTGAAAATTTCTCACCATAGTAATAATCCTATTAACGTCCTGATTATCATGAAGCTTATCCTATGCACTTATGATTTGCAATAAGTTATGTACTATTTATATATACATATGTATACATATATATATATGAATGTATATATATATGTATACATATGTATAATATACATTCATTTATATATAGATAATAGATACAAAATTATGTAATATACTACTTACTTCATCGCTAGCTAAAGCAGCTGCAAAATTATCACAGTCAAGATGTAAATATATATCAACCAACTGACTAAGTAATGTTCTTGGTTCCCATCCATATTTATGTGGTTTTCTCACTTTTAAATTTTTACACTTAGGTCCACATAACTGTTGTAAATTGAAATTTAACATGGCACATAGTCTTCCAACTAATTCGGAACGTAAAAATGGTTCTGTGATGTCTATGGTCAAATAGTGGAACATCGCTACAGTTTCCTTAGCTAATGTAAGATAGGACCTAGCTTGTCGCTCATCCGCTGCTAGTTGTCTTGTTCGCGACTGCTGTTGCTCTTGAGACAGTGCAGACCATGCACTGAGATCAGACATAAGTTCTTGCACTTCATGAATGCGCTTCAAAGATTCCAAACTTTCATCAAGAAGAAAAGTTGTGTCATTCATTAACATATTAATAAACTTAACAAACTGTTTGCCATTATTGCTTTCGTTAACAATAGATGCACGATGCACAGGACTATCCCACATGGATTTTAAAATTAAACTAATATGGTAACGTATAGAAAATTTATCATAAAATTCTGAACTTGAGCCAGTCGTTTCAACATCTGTATAGAATTTCATAAGGTATGACGCCAAAAATGTTTTGGATATAGGATGTGCCATAACTTGTTCGTGAAGTGATTCTGCCCGGCTCTGTTGCAAAAGTGAATATTTTATTAATTCACGCATACATACATACCATTATATATAAACAAATGATATCTAACACAAAGCAAATACTTATTCATTCGTTCACCTACCTGAACACTAGGATTAATTACAAATAGCACTTCAATGATTTTTGCGATTAAATAAGGATTTCGTATGCAATGTGGTGTACATACTACTACAAGTAACCACGTGACAAGTGAATTATCCATATTATTTGCTACTACTATTGGACAGAATCTGAAAGAAAATATAAATATTATTACATTTATATATTTAAATAAATATATGTAAATTTGTACTAAACATACAAAAATGTATGTTTTAAATAGTGAATAATATTCTTGTATTTAACTTACTGTAAAGTAAATAATAAAAACTCAGCTATATCTTCCACATACCACTCTGGCAAAGCTGTAAATCTTTGTGGGACTTCTTGAGGTAAAGGAAGTTCAGGCAGTGGACTACCAGGAGGGCTTTGTGTTAAAAGACTCAATAAAATTTCGGCAACAGAAATATAAAAATGCAAACATCTACGTAAAAGTACAGGATCAATCAAGCCAGCATCTGCACAAGATTTTGATTTAATCAGACGTTTTGACTGTTGCATCCATCGCTTCATTAACGCCTTATTATGTTTTGCAAATGGAGCATCTTTCCATTGAGCTTCGGTAGCTTGTAATTCATCTAGCATTTTCTGAAGATCACGCAAAGCTCTCATTTTCCTTTGATATTTTTGTAAAGCTGGTAGCAATGCTATATGATGACAATGCAAAGTGAGAAACCAACACTGCGTAGGAAATTTAGCCTCTGTCCATTTATGTGTACCTTCTAAACTTTTTAACCACTCTGTTACTTCCTGTGATGTCAATTTCAGTCTTGTATCATTTTTCACTTCAACAAAACTAGAAGGATGAAATGGATATAACGGATCAACTGTATCTAATTTAATTTTGATTGATAGCATTTGTAAGACTGATAATAAATTCAACATAAATCCATCTCCAGCAAGAGAAAATTCTTCTGTTTGTATTTGAGCTCGCTTTTCATTATGATGTAATAACGCTGCTAAGTACGCCAACATAGTATCGCGACAATTACTGTTAGCTAGAATTGCATGAAGCATTTTATGAAGTGAAGTTCTTGCACTTTCTAATTCTCGCTGCAATGTCAAATTCATTTGATTTATTGCATATGAATTTCCACTAAAAAATTTTTCTGCTACTTTAGGTTGATCTTCAGCGAACACAGATATAGATAGGAAAGGTCCAAGAAATGACGTTCTTGTAAGTTCTCTGCCAGCTGCCACTGTCATTACATCTGGCAGAAATTGAGTTTGATGAATAATTAAACGGCAAATTGGTCGAATATTGCCATTTGGTCCACAACGGATCTCTATAAGTTCTTCCAAAGCTTCTAAAGGTCTTCGATGTGTATTACCAACCAAACTAGCTTGTTGCATTGAAAGATAGAGACCTTGTAAAAGTGGTGTAAATATTTTACTGAATACACCAGAATTTGTATGCGTTCTGGCTACTAATTCATGTAAAAAGCCACGTGGTAGACTTTGCGAGAGCACAGAATAAAGTAGCGGTGTTGTGTATGTAGAAAAAGTTGAATTTTGACAAATGCCCACCAAGCCTTGTAATACAAGACTCGCATACTGAACACACTGTGCTCGTAGAATAGATAGCACATCGGAAAGCGGTGGTATGCTTGATCGCTGTTAATATAAGAATCACTATGAATAAGAGATATTTACGCAGAAAAATAATTCACAATTTTATCAATACTTTACTATAAAATATTCTTTATCTAAATTTATTTCAGAGTAAACTGAAAGTAAGAATCGATCTTTTTATATTATTTAATTCCGTATCTATTTTATTTAATTTAGATATTTTATACGACACTTTATTTTATAAATGTAAATTAAAATTTATTACTAAAAAACCTTATGCGTACCTTAGGGTGATTTCTTTCTTCGACTGCTACTCTTGAATAACAATCTAATAGATACATAAGACTCTTGGGTTGTGTCGATTTATTACCTACAGTTAGAGAGAGTGTTGGTAGTTGATAAGATGGAGCAGTCACGACAGGGCTCAACAAAGGACTTGCTTGACTGTTTGGACTGTCTTCATGATCTGATGATATTTCCATAGTAATTTCTTTTAAAGGATCTTCGCCTCTTGAAAACATATATAATACTTCCATTAATGATTGACTAACAATATCTGTAACTTCCGTGAGTTTATGAAGAAGTGCATATGCTGCTGTTTCTGGTAAAAAAACAGTCCCTTCGATCGATTCCTTCCATGATACACACAATACTCTGGATATGACGGTATATATTTGATCCGTCGATACTTCTAAACTGGAACTTGTAGTCTATAATGTGTAAGAAAAAATATTACAATATATGTAAATGTATTCTTATTTAACGTTATAAAATTTAGATTGATATTTAAACTGACTTGATATTTAAACTAACGAATGCATAATATTTATACACATAATATTATATATATTACATATATATAAAAACATACTCGCGAGCGTGACACTTGATCTTTTCTATCAGATTCTTCAACTTCCATATTTTCAATGCCTGAATCAACGTCTACTCCAGACATATTACATTGTTTTTCGGTATTTTCATCTACTTCCATCGGAATTTCTTGATTATGAAATTGCTGTATAGATGGAGATACTACTGGTTCTGCAAAAACTTTTGAAGGACCTGGTGTACTTGGAGATATTGAATCTGAGTTATTACTTGAATTAGTGATGGAACTATTAGTATCTAAGCCTGCTAGGCGGGCTAATCGTCTCCTTCTTATCTATAATAAAAGATTATACCATATGTATAAATAAAAATACATTATGTTAGAACTATTATTCTATTTCTAACGATAAAATATCTAAAGATATCAAGACCAAATAATTATTATTTAACCTGCAATCGATGCATTGCCGTTAATTTATAGTTAATATATAATAATATCATTAGTTATACAGTAAATAACCATTCAATAAAATAGATTTAAATATAAAATAAATTTAAGAATTATATACATGTAATATAACTTACTGCATAAATTATTTTATTATAATCAAATTAATTGTTTTATGTAACTACTTTACAAGTTAAGTTAATTAATAAATATAACATAAACTGTCCAGGTTAACATAAATTAATTTAAAAAATTAAATATAATTATTTTTTTTTGTTACAATTAATCCTTTATTTAGTTTAAAATAACGATAATACTATTCTAATTAAAACTTCGTTTTAATTACAGAAAAGAAGAAATATTATGTAATTGACGATTTTTTTCAAGAGTACATTAATAAATGTTTTAATAAATAATAAATCTAATCACTTGAATATTATTGTTCTTATATGTTTACGTGCAAACGTTATTTATTTTTAGTAGAAACAAAGAAAAAAATTACTGTATTTACCATATTTTCATACATATATCATTCAAACAGCAGATACAAGCATAATTTTTAAAAGTAAATTACTTAACACTAAGATACAATAATATTGTTTTGTATCCTACACCTGTCATATGTTGCTGTTTTACAGAGTTGCAAAGAATTAAAGAGAAAATCAATTTGCATTGTTTGTTATATAATTATTTTCCAATAGAATAACTCAATAGGATTTTAATTTAGTCTTTTATTATAAATTTTAATTTTGTATGTACTTTCTGTAAGAAAATAGAGCAACGTACGATTCTGTTTTCCTCTATCGGTACAAAAATACACATCGTAAGTTACATTACTAAAAGCGACAAAGAAGACAACAACAAAAGGACTTGTTGTCGAACAGTGATAAGAATCACGTATTAATACTTACTTCTTCTTGGCTTAATTCGCTCATGGCGATTTTTTTTTTTCTTTCTATATGAAGACTGTATACAGGCACTCGTAATTTTACGCTCACTATTTCTCAGGGCGTATAAAAGAATGTCCTGTTGAAGGATCTTGTTCGAGATATGTCAGAAATTTGGACAGTCACTCCACATCTGTTTGCGTTTGGACGTGAAAACAGCGATCTCACGTTGAGTCACGAGCGATCACTGCCAGGCTGCCGCAGCTACGTCGATTCTTCAAAACAGCTGAGCCACCAGCAAAAGTGGTGACCTCTTGTGTTAAAACTAGAATTTAAAATAATATTTCGTTGGATAGACGCGTGTATCTTTTTCATTGTTTTAACATATAAATCTCCCAAAATCGACGAATTTAAAATTCTTTGTTTTAATTCGTTATTTTTGTTATGTTTTCTTACATTCGTTGTTTCTTGCGACTACACATGTACAAATTAATAGTCCGCGTTGATATTTTCATAAGGATTGGCCTTGAAACTAACTATTTTTCTATATACATTGAAATTTTGCCCATTATCTGTTTAGCATTACTTCACACAAATGCGAGTATCGAAAAGTGAGACGTTAAACAACGCAAAGGAAAACTGTCAAAGATCAGATTATCCTGTTTTACTATTTCTTAAATTCAACCATCATTAAGTTTTACATTATTATCAATATTTATTTTTTTAGAAGTACAGTGATGCTTTGATTAACGACGGTGATCCGTTCTAGGACCAAACCAACACCATAGTTATCCAAGCCGTGGTTCCCCATAAGATTTTATTGAAAATCGATTAATTTGTAACTCCTCTTCACAACCGTAGTAAATATATTTATTTATTATATGTATTTGCTACAAAAAAATTAACGTTACTGAAACGAATTGTTTATGAAAATAGTCTTAAATTATCAGTCTTCACCAAACGGACAATTGGATTCACGTCCAAGTTTTTTCAATAATCAAGAGTCGTTAACTGAGAGATTTTTCCCCTACAACCCGTTCATTGTTATCTGAGGCTTTCGTTAAACAAGGCAGCACTATTAAAATATACACTCTGTTGACAGTTGCAAAACAAGAAAGTGCTATATTTCTTGAACTACATGCATTATCTAAGAAGATAATGACAATGACTCTTCTTTACTTTAAAGTTATACATGAGCAACATTTTTAAGAGACAGTTTTTAAGTATATAATTTATGAGAATACAAAGGTTTCTTCAAGACTTTGTAAACCAATGTCGAAGAAGGTTATCGCCGTTCGAACATTTCAATAACATATTGAAATAATTTAAAAGTATTTGAAGTTTTTTAAACAGTAAGTTTCTAGAAAAATATAATTTTCTTCATTCTTGTGCTAATTATAAGAAGAACGTTGATTTTTTTAAATTACATTAAATAACAACAACAAATAAAATTCATTCTGGTTTTCCCAGATTTTGTTGTATATTGATCAATTTTATTCATATGGTTTTTTCTTATGTAAAACTGCGTAGAATAGATAATCTACATAAATTAATGGATGAGTATAATTTCTTAGTTGGTGTGCTTAATTTTGTGCAGTAAAAATATACAAAACGTATTTCTACTTGATATTCTATGTTAAGAATGTTGGTGTCTTATTATAACGTACTAAGCGAATCAGCAATATGTTTCTTTTCAGATCATTTATTGCTGTTACTTGTATATTTGTATCATAAAAGATAATGTAAAAATAAGGTAACGCGTGTTAATTATACTTATAATACAAAATTAATAATATATAAATTATATAATACATAATACATAAAATACATAAAAATATTGTAAGTTATAAAGAATATAACTTATCTAAACTAATACAAGTAATGGTAATAAATTGTAATATCTGTGTGTCTATGTGCGCATATATATATATAAATGAACATAATATAAAAATTATTAAATTATACATATGTACGTAACTTAAACATATAATAAAGATCGTATGCTTTTCTGTTTTTTTAATCTGTCATTCATCGAAACAAACAAATTATTATTATTATTATTATAATATTTAAGTTCGGCGAAGTCGCAGTATGTTAAGAAATAGCTGATTTCGAGCTTGATTACTAGCGCCGCGCATTAAAGTAGAACTGCGTGACTAGAACTTATTTTTACTATGGAACATTATCTTTCCTGAAATATAACGAATACGATAATTATTGGCAATATTGATATAAGTTACGCACAGTGACAAGTTTAGATATATGCCAATATATATAAGTATCCGTAATCGTTTCCATTTTAAATAACAATTTTCGTTAATGAAGTGAAAGAGCTTATTGGCTAACCTTGTGCTTATCGAATATTAAGACTGAAACGATTACCTATATAATGTGAGATAATTATTTCATAATATTTCAATTTGCATACTTTTCGATTTTTTTAAAGGTTTGGTTGTAATTTTTTATAAGTTTGAACAATGTTACAATTTCGAAACGAAAGTAATTTTAAATTTAACATTTATCTTTCTTTGAATATTCAATGACTTTTTTTAATTACAGCGTTTAACGCCAATTTTTAGATGAAAAGACACAACACTGGCACTATTTTTAAACTTATCGAAACAATAATTATAT
>JAITYT010000948.1:566097-585347 GCA_025433975.1 Liostenogaster flavolineata | reverse complement strand
ATATATATATATTGAACTACTTCACTTATGTATGTATATTATATACACTCCACAACGCTACATTCTTACGTTTACAACGTGCAAGCTGTCGCAGCAGCTTGTAAAACGCTATCATTAACAGCACAATCTCAGTCATTCCAACCTTTTTTTTCACAGTATTCATATGCAACACGTTTTCTTAGAACGTAGTTAGTTCTTCAC
The DNA here is from genome assembly GCA_025433975.1 of Liostenogaster flavolineata. Taxonomy (NCBI): domain Eukaryota; kingdom Metazoa; phylum Arthropoda; class Insecta; order Hymenoptera; family Vespidae; genus Liostenogaster; species Liostenogaster flavolineata. The sequence goes on along the minus strand of JAITYT010000948.1, from coordinate 585,146 downwards.
TCGTTTCTTAAAAATAAAGATACATTCGATCTCGTTCAAATTTTTCTAAAACTAACATATACTCGATCCCTTCCGTTTAGTTCCAAACACTTCACTCACACGCACTATCGTATCATCGGAATATACGTATTTTACATTCTCTTGGCACTCGTGCATCTTACATATGCATATAGACTATATGTATCATTCTTATAATATTATAGTTGTTAATATAGAATATTAAAGCAGTTTTATAGGAAAAAATACTTAATGATTAACGATTTGATAATTGATGGGATTGAAATGATAATTATATGATTAACTATAACCTCTACAAAAGAAAGCAGACAATATTTTTATTTTTATCGCACAATCAGTTTTATCCAGTAATATTAAAAGAAAAATTAGTGTATTCGAGAATGTGGATAAAAAAATCTATGTCTTTCTTATTCTACACATATTATCTTGTATATACTCATGTATTCCTATTCAAAAGATATTGCCTATAAAAAAAAATGTTGACAAGACCTTAATTGAAGTATTAATCAAAATAGATTTGAAACAGTGATAGCAAAAAGTAGTAATAGTGTAGCACACAGTAATAGTTCTAAATGACATTTATTAAGTATAAATCAGTTAGTATTCAAAACTTGAATATTAGTCACAATCGTTTATTTAAATATTTATTCTAACTACTTCCGAACTTTAATTGACTCTCACATACTTTATACTATATGTAAATTTTATACTACCATGACTGAAAATACCTGTAATAAATTTAATATATTTAATCTTACACACTATATATGTATGCTATACTCTATGCCACGCTATGTTATAAATTATCCTAAGTCAATTGTGAATGATATATAACTATGAATTTATAATATATATCACGAATATTTAATACGTTTTAAATATATTTTTAAATTTATATTTGTTAATTGTAACTATCTTTCATTTAGTTAGCGCAAAGATGTTTTAATTTTCATTTTACAGATGCGGAGACACAACATTTATTAAGAGAAAGTGCAAAAGCACGTGAGTATTCTTATTCACCCTATAGCCACTTTAAAGTAGGAGCTGCATTACTTTGTCTCGATGGTACTGTCTTCAAGGGATGTAACGTGGAAAATGCATCATACGGTGCTACGATATGTGCAGAAAGAACAGCTATTGCTAAAGCAGTATCGGAAGGAAGAAATAAATTTAAAGCATTAACTATAGTAGCAGATGGAGAACGTGATCTTTTTACTACACCTTGCGGTATATGTAGACAAACTCTTGTTGAGTTTGGTAATTTACCTGTTTATTCTTCAAGATCCGATATGTACAAAGTATTAAAAACTACATTAAGTAACTTGCTACCTCTTGCTTTTAAGTAAAGTACACAGTCATTAAAATTAATCTATATGAAATTATATTTCTTTTATATTTTCAAATATTGATAGTTTCAACATAAAAATGTAAAAATTAATACAATTATATATAATGGTATTAATAATGATTGAAGCATGGTAGAGTTACCATGATGCATGATGGGATGTTTTTTTATATCATCTCAAAAAATTACAATTACTCAAAGCACAGAGGTTTATATTAAATATTTCTTCCAAAATATTTCTATTTTATTTCTTTAACAATTTTATGTAATTTTATTTCTCTATTAATTATAATAGACCTAATTTGTTAAATTTTATAAGAATACAATTTTTGTGCAACATGGATTTTTTTATTGTCTAAAATTCGTGCCTCGAAGGGTTAAATGATAATGCGAATTATTTGAATATATTATGTGAATTCTTTAAAAACATCCTATCTTACATTTATTAATATATATTCAATTCTGTTATTTTGCATATTTATTCTTACACAAAACAAATCACATACTTCTACAATTATTTATTGGAATATTTAAACGTTATCCTATTGTACGTCATATAAGATTAATATGTATATTATATACAGTCCATGTTTATAAGAATTTATATATGTACAGCATACTTTCATATCGTAGCATCAAGAATTATTATATTTTTATGGCACAAATGCACGTTTAGAGCTTGTAACATATTTATAGTTTACCAAAATGGGCACCTGTAATCATATATAATATTGAATCTACCTTTCAATGGAATTCTTTCATGATCGTTCTATTATAATATGTCATTAACACACAAAGAATTAAAAGAATAAATGATACATACCATCCAATATAGCACTGACAAAGATTTTCATTATTAGTAGCTTGTTGTATTAACAAATCTACTTGTCGCTGAACACTGAGGCATTCTTCATGAGAAAAATCACGACCTGTCAATTTATCTCTTACCCTTGTTATAATCGTTAAAGCCTTATTATTAAGAGCTTCAGGTTGATTATTATCACCTATAATAAATTGTAAAAATGAAAACTATTTGATATATGTATTCACTTTTTGCATGTAAATAAAGAATTAAAAATATATAACAATTTTTTTCAATATTTATTCACATAATATCTTTTATATACTAAACTAAGTATTTTACCATATTATGAAATGATTGTAATATTTAAATCAATAATTATAATTTTTTGAATTTTATTAAGATTATATGTATTTAAACATTTTTCAAAATTAGGAATATATGCAATATACATATATATTATATGTATTATTATTATTATTATTATTATATATATATTAATTGTAAGTAAAAAAAACTTACACGTACCTCCATTTTCAACACTACATGGTACACCTTTCTTTGGTAAGGTGGCAGTAAGAGAATTTAACATATCTCCATGCTCTTGACTGCTGCTGACACTCATTCCTTGAGCATCAGATCTCTTCCCTTTTGGTGCTGTATTATCCATCAATCTCCAATTCAAAAGAGGATCATAAACAAATGCTTCTAATACAGCCATTAAACTATCTTTATTGCGATGTAATACGGACATTACTGATTCACATGTTCTCCTGTATGTACCTTCGATGCCAGTTACTTCCATAGCATTAATTAACATTCGAGTTAAACGAAACGGTATTTTTTCGGGAAATTTTTCACGTGTCATTGCTACTTCAAAACAATCTCCAAAGTCAATATGAAGTATTTTACCACTCAATCGGTCTAACATTAAATTAGACGGATGGCGATCCCCAAGACCAAGAATGTATCCAACCATAGACATAACAGCCAATGAACGAGTATAATTTGTTCTACGATCGAACCATACCTCGCTAGATGGTGATTTTAGCCAAAGAAGTCGCGACAAATCATCACCGTGTGTATGTTCAAGGGCATGTTCAAAGACTTCAACTTTTTGCATAAGAATAAGATGATCATAATCTGGTGCCATCTAAAAATATATTTTTATACAATATTATACATTATGAAATCTATGCAAGGAATATGTTTCAATCTCACTTACTCGCAACATAATTCTATGTTCAATATTTAGTAATATTTTCTTTTTTTCCCTATAATCTCTAATCAGAGTATGCAATGTATCACAGTGTGGTACCCATCCGATAAGTCCACTGTTTGTAGATAATGGAATTACGGCATATCTCTACACGTACAGAGAAACAGATATTTAATTTTAATGTATTTTATTTTATTGCATTAGCAAAGTTAACCCTTTGTACTCAGCTATTCCCTTTGAAGGAACATCATAAGTTTAGCAAACCACTCGAATTTTCCTTTTCAGAAAATTCTTTTTATTATAAATATGTTTCTTAATATTCAATGATTAATATAAATTCAAATAAATTATTTGATTCCGAAGTGAAATAATTTAATATATAATTCTTATTTGCACACTTTCTTAAAAAGATGTCGCCGAGTTCCTGGTAGACAACCCGTGAGATCGCTCCGAGTGCAAAGGGTTAATATTTACTTGACTTACTTGTATAGTAAGATTTCGTCTAAAAGTATCTGGATCGTGTAATAAAAGCGTATTGATTAAACCAAATAATTGCATTACACGTTCATCTTGTCTGAGATCTTCATGTCCTTTCAAAAGGAACATATAATCTTTACCATTACTACCTAAAATAGAAACATTTTAAGCATTGTTATAAAGAAGATAATAAATAGATAATATATGTATATTTGTGATATAAAATGACCAACATAGCAATAATCAATGAATATTCGATTCATTTCTTTTGCTCTACTAGGAAATAATCTTTGTAAAGTAATATAAGTAACCTTTAATACATAATTTTCTTGGTCGTTGTTTACTTGTTATAACTTGCATAGAGCTATGAATACTTGCTATTCTTACAACTGGTTGACCAGGGCTATAACTTCCGGGTACAGCTAACTCTAAGTCTCTACAAAGAAGTAATTTCGGGCTAACATATTGAAGTTCCAAACTAGTTAATTGTGGTAACTGCCGTGAGATTCTTCTAAAGACATGATAATATAAATCCCATGCCTGATTTAAATCTCTAACGTTTCTTGAGGCTTTATATCTATGACACCATTCTTGCGCTTGCATTAAATCTTTCCCATGAGCTTGATTAAAGGATGTCTCCTTCAAAGTCTGTGGTCCTCTTTCTAACATCGCATGTAAGGGCTCTAATGTATCAAACATTCCTCTAACATTCCTTTCTCCGAAGTAAAGTCTACTAGCTTCTTCCAAACCTTCGTACCACAACTCGTGCCATAAAATTGCCACTCTAATTAATTCATCGCTAGCCATCATGGCTTGTTGCACTAAAGTGGGACTATGTTCGCACATGCTCTTCAATATCTTGTTAGCAGCTGTTTTTCTGGCATGGCTTGCGCTTTTTGAAGCTACTGTTAGTGGATAAACTAAAGCCTGAGGATGGGTTTTCCCAATGTCTATAAGAAGATGATGAATACATCTTCCAACTAAAGCCCTTGGTGTATCTATTCTTGCTATAAGTTGTGGTATTACTTGCAACCAAGTATTAATTTCGATCAGTCTGATACCTTCAACTATCGCTTCATATACTTCAGGCCACTGACCATAATCAAACCAGAGTGTTAACAACCGAAGTGTATCTTGCAGTGAATTACCATGCGAAAGATTAATCGATCTAAAGAATCCTTCAACCGCTGGAACAGTGAATTGTGATATATATTGTGAACTGGAAAGATTACTACGTGCACCATTTCCAGAAAGATTCTCGTTGTTGGTGTCACCTTGTTGATGTTTATAAAACAATACAGTTTCAAAGTTTGTATATGCAAATGCGTGCCATGCTTTGTACCAAGTAGGATCATGTTCTGTTGCTGCAGCGTAATAGGACAGAACTGCTGGAATAGAATGTTCGTTTATACCTTGTAAGGCTTCTAGCCATTCTCCAAGTTTCAGATAACATCTAGCAAGTAATCGTTTCCTTGCCTCTTGTTGCTTCTCATCTTCCTGATTTATAATTGATGTTGTTGTAGGTTGTAATGAATTTTGTACAAATCTTTGGAGTTGATTATAAGCCTCTTCTCGTTTATTCGCAACCCACATATGTTTACAATAAGCAAAAGTTACTTGAGGATGTGTCGTCGGTAAAGGCTGATCTGGATTTAAAGCTGGATTTGTACCTAATAACATTACCAGTGTTTTATGGCATAGCATTAGACTACCATTTTTCCTGCAAAGACTTGCATATTTGAGCCACGTGTACATATCTTCTTGTGGCGACACTACTAACGTATGAACTTGTATAATTTTCTGCCAATCTTCCACAATTTTTTGTCCACCTTGCAATCTTTCCCACCACATAGATTTTATAGTTGATCTTCTTTCAGGAATAAGTTTATATTGTATTACTTCTTCCAACTCAGCTAATTTTTGTACTTCTACCATAGCGTTATAAGCTCTTTGGTAACTTTCACCAGCCATTGCAGTTAATTCAGTATCCAATAAATCTCTAGCACTATCAATAAGTTGATGAGCAACATCATATTGTTCATCATGTATAGCTAATACTGCTCTATAAAAAGCTCCATCTTGAGAATCTTTTGGTATAAGCGAAACATATTTTTCCATACTTTCCCACTGATTCAAACCCCATGCTGCAGCTGCTGCCATTCTGGACATTCTTTGTTTAGTTTCATCAGTTTGATTTGACCAATGTTTTGTAGCAACTTCGTGTAATTGTCCCCATTCTCCTAGTGCTTCTAAGCAACGCATTTCACCCAATGTAGATTCTACATCTGTAGAATCACTTTCTAAGCGTTCTTGATACAAATGTAAAGCTTTGTCCCAATTATGTAATTTTTCATACCAACGCACTTGAACTTTAAGATCTTGTTGATTGTGCTGATTCATAACATATTCTAATAAACCTTCGGCTGCTTCCTTCTGTTGCAATTTATTATTAATAGAAATTAATGATTCAAATACATTGCTATTCCTACTTTTATGAAATTCATCTTCTTTGTAGTGTAAAGCTTTAGCATAAGCACGGCAATGCATAGCTCTTTCGCCTAAAATTTTATTATCTAATGGTAATGGACCTTTATCACAATGTTCCATGAATTCAGCGAGATTTAAAATTGTTTGAGTTATCTCTGGTAAATCAGGTACCATTAACGCTTGCTGTAACGTTTGTATTAATTCTGTTCTGTACATGTCATTGAGTTCGGTCCAACATGATACAAACGCCGCATTAAACAAATCACGGGGTAATTGATAATAAGTTTGTGCAAGTGCCCAACAAGATCGTAATGCTGGAGATGGAGATTCCTTAAGCAAACCAATTGATAAACTCCTTAACCATTCAAGCCAATCATCTTTCGATACTCTGCGCGTAGCAGTCCAGGCCTTTTGTAAATTTGATGCTGATACGTGTAAACGTTTTATAGTAGTTGTATCTGACGATGTCAATGATACATCACGATTTTTATTTCTTGAATGCCGATGTCGAATTAATAAAAAGTCTTCGCCATCGGCGACTGTTGATTCTGTAAGGATTTTATCGATCAAAACGTCATAACGTGAATTAACAATTTTATGTTTCATCATAACTTTTTGAACTAACATAATAAAGATTTGATATTTCTTCCCCAATTGAATTAAAAGTGCACAGAGTGTATCCATAGCTGTATTTCTTAATTCGGGGCATTGATCCAATGTTCGTACCAATGGATGAACAATCCTGGATGCAAAATCAGTAAAATCCAGTGTATCTGCTAAATGATCAACTGTTTCTAGTGCAACTTTATTTACAGTCGTTGGACAATCGGTTGTATGAAATAATCTTACTATTGGTGGAAGAACTAAATGAAGATAGTTATCGAGATTGTTCCCAAATTTTTGTAAAGCAAGTAAAAGTTTTACCGTGACTGTACGGTTTGTGCTTGTGTCATGTGTCAGCACTCTCAATATCTGCGGCATTAATTGAGGTAAATAAATCTTAAATTCTGCACCTAATGCCACTGCAATATGTTCGACTAAAAGAATTAGTGTACTTTGCAATGGGCTGTTCACCGTCCAAAATTCTTTTATTAAATTAAATATATTATCCAGGTAATTCCGAATATGCTGCTTTACGATAGCTATGAGGATAGCTAATTGTTGGAACAAATATTCTCGGAAATTTACATCAGCCATGCGTACTACATTCAAAAAACTTGGCATTACTTGAGAAATATAGGGCACGCATTTAATACCAAGACTCTTAAATATGAAAGTCACAGCTTGAACTACCATAGTATGATGTTGTGATAATGTAGGGTCTCGTATAATGCGCATAAGCGTAGCAATGGCGATTGCAGGATAATATTCTTCCAAGGTAGACGATGACATATTTACTAACATTTCACTTGTTGTTAAATCTTGAGTATTTTCTATTTCACTTTTTGTATCTGCCATGGATGTAAGTGTATCTAATTGTGAATCAATTTGACCAAGATTCATTTTATGCTTGTATGGATCCAATGCACCAAGCAATCCGAGTACTCTAATAGTTTCTTTTCGAATAGCAGGTTGTTGTTCTGTTTTTAAGAAATTAATTAATACATCCAGGAGAGATGGATATTGCATATACGGTTTCACTGCGTGTCCTGTGCTTCCGACTAATTGTCCAAGAACCCATAAAGCAACGCCTCTTTTCTCTGGTGAACTGGCATCTACTAACATTTCAAGTAAAATTGATAGAAGTTCTGGCATCCATTGTTGCATTTCCGCACCATTTACTTCTGCTAAATCACCAATCGCACGTAATATTGCTAATATCACTCCAGGATTTGATTCTGGCTCTTTTAATTTTGGAACCAAGACCTTCAAAATTGGTTCCATGTATGGTCTAATAAGTCTTGGCGCACTGACCACCAATTCATCTAGCATACGAGCAGCTTGTTCCTTATTGCGACCCATACCAGAATGTTCCAATTCGGTAAGAAATTGTATGAGCGTTTTACGTAAAGAAGGCATAACATAAGCTGGATTCATAGTGCTAAGTCGTCCAATAGTACGAATCGCTTGTTCTCTTATGTCGAACATCTCATCATTCATTGCAATAAACAAAGCGGATAAATTTTCTGCTTGTGCTAAATGAATATCAAATGAATCGTCTAAAGAAGCTAAAACTGATTTTCTTACATCGGAATCTGTATCCGTGATTCCGACTACTAAAAGTTTGCCAAGAACTGTCGAAACTGTATTAGTTACAGTTGGTCCTGGTTGATTAAGTGCTAATCTTAATAATCGAGAACAAGTTCTAACAGCTTCTAAACGAACTTCGGGTTGTTCCGACATCAGAAAATGGTCCGCACATCTCCTTACAAATTGTAATAATGGATTACCATCAAAGTTAAACGTTCCTAGTGTTTTCAATGCAAGCACTGTAGATGGAACATCTACTTCCGTACATGGAACTGATACTGGGCTCGTTACGGTCCATGGTGCTCCAGGATGTCGTAGTGGTTTTTGCATTAAAACTTGAGATAACATACGCAAAAGTCCTTGTGATATATCAGGCTTTAAAGTTGGAACACTATGAGCGAGTTCCCTGAGAGAAGTTGTAAGTATTAGACTTAATCCAGTTGCTAGCATTGGTTCTAATAAATCACGTACATCGGATATAATAGTTTGTTTTACAGCATGACCTAAGAGAGTAATGCATATGAATACTGCAGGTTCCAAGGAAGTACCACGTTTTTTACTAGGTGTCTCTCTCGATGGTAATAAACTTTTAATAACTTCCATAATATTAGGGAGGTACGGTTTTATAGAATCTCCAACAGCGACGGCTATAAAGCCAATAGTCATAAATGCAGCATATCTGTCTTTTTCGCGCGCACGCAATGTCATAAGACATAAAAGATATGTCAAAGACTCTTTTAAATGATCTTTTGTAAATTTCTCTTTATTAAATGCTGCTAATCTTGGTAATAACATCATTAAAGCATGTTGAATATGTGGATTTCTTGATATTTTCTGATTCATTACATCGTTATAAATATCATCTAGCCTTTCTTGCATCAAGCATCGACAAACTGCCGATTCGTGTACCGGATATAATGCATAATGAGAATCACAAGTATTTTGCGATTGTCCTGCCCACTTGGAAACGATAGCTGTTTTTAATCTTGGCATTAACGATTGTATGTCATTCTCATTTTGCTGAGTGGAACAATTTAATCTTTCTATCAACGCTTCGTAGTTTCTTTCCCATTGAATATTACTACATCTGAGTAATTCATTCAACACTAGCAAAGAGCCGTGTACTCTGTCATCTTTATTGACACCTCGTTCTTTTGTATAGGCTTCTTCGAAACCTGTCACTATTTCATCGTAACACTGTTTATACCATTGAGACTTATGCATTTGTTTCGTAGTTTCTCTTTGCGCGGTAACGACTAAGGCTGCTCTCAAAGCTTCGACGGCACCTTCACGTATTACAGGCTTAGGATCACGAATTGCGTTAAATATAAGTTCAAAAAATGGAGTGACTTGTTGAAAGAAATATGTTGGCATAGAAACAGCAAGTTCTCTTAAGACAAGTACTGCTGCGTGTCTTTTGGTTTCGTATCTGTCCCCACCAAGCCATTCGAATGCACGTTTCACTTCAAATTCCACGTACTCGGCTGTATAGGTACCAGAAACTAACGCTAACTTCCCGACAGTTTTTGCAGCTAATTCCATAACACCTACATCATTAGAAGGTAACAGATTTCTAAGATAATTTGCAAATCTTATGGTACGAGTATTTATATTTCCAACATCAGCTCCGATAAGGCAAATTATGGCCAATATACCTCCTTTTTTCTCATTCATATCAGATCCAGATACCATTTCGAATATGTGATGATTGAATTCATCCATAAAAGCTGTAATTTCTTCTTGAGAAGCCTCGCGCAATTCTGTTTTAACGTAATAACATAATTCCTTTGCTGCTTTAGTTCGAGTCTCTTCGTGTCTTGATTTGAGTTTTTGCACATATTGTTGAACAAGTATACTCGTCATCTTGTCGTTTATAGATGTACCGATCGTAAGATTATAATTAGTTTGGTTTATTTTTTAAAATATAATACCCGTATAAAGGAAATTATGTTACACTTTTGAGAACGTAAACATTACATTGAGGTTATGCGGAATAATTCTTTCATATTCGTAATATTGCCAACATCGGATATTAATTATTTTTTAAAGTTTCGAAAAGATATCTCTACTAATACATAATTTAGTAAATTATTATTTCTATAATTGTCACATTATTCTAATCCGGTGGCAGTAATTAAATATTAAACAGTTATGGACTGTTACACTTCTGTCTATGTATACATGATACATATATATGCGGTGCGTACAGTATTTATGCGGTTATGTACGATTTGCATTTCAAATATGTATATTTCCACATTGTTATTTTATTAATTATGATTTTTTTATTTATTTCTGATCATTTCAACTAGCGTCAATGCAAAAATTTACGATTATTCGTATTTGTACTTATTTATATACATATATTTAAATACGAATACGCGATTAAAAACTAAATATCACTTTTATTTTTTTATCACTTTGATTTTTGCAATTAATTTATTAAATTTATCTTTACGTTACTGTCAATAACAAAATTAGTTTATTTAAACATATTCAATCGTGATTAAATTCGTCTTTAAAATGTGTCAAAAAATATTTAACGAAGATTCACATAATCGAACAACTTTCCAAGTTTGAATGAGAATTGTGTCCATGAATGTAGAGTATGCGATGTTCACCAGTTACGATTTAGAATAAAAACAATAGAGAATTTTGATCACAGTCTAGTTTTGAAATAAAAATTATAAAATATCCAGATATTCCGATTAGAAACTGCCGCTTTCTTAGATCTGTTTTCAATGGACACTAACATTAGTTCAGATTTTTGCTACAACGTAATAACCTTTACCCTTAGATTCTAGGAATCGCCATTTTTGGCGATTCCGTATGAATGGAGCTTTAGTACATCTAACATAGCAGATAAGTAGATAAGTAAATATAAACAGATAAGACAATAATAAAATTAAAATAATAAATTAATATTAAATACTATTAAATATAAAATATAATATTATTCTTAAATATTAGAGGATAATTTACGATTTCTGCATGTTTCTTTCAGATTTTTGTTACGTTTTTTAATGATTTATGTCGTACACAAATATGCTAAATGATGATGAACAATTTGTTGAATTGAATTTGACGTAGGCGAATCTACGTGTAATACATATACATGGACACAAAGAAGGGTGGCCTTGACGAAGGAAAATGTGAAAAATGCTCGACTTATTGAATACTAGAGTATTCAATAAAGAAACCTGGAAATAATTTCATGTATAGATACTCGTCCTAAAGAGTAGAATTTTCTTTTTTTAATACAGTTGAACACATTTAACCATTTCGATACTATATTATATATTATGAATTTTTCTATTAAATATTTCCCGAAATAATTTTTATTGACATTATCAGATAATATAGTATAAATCTTTTATTTGTTATTATATTTTATATGGGAATTGGCAAATCTTTTGCTACTAACAATAAAATTTGGTCTGTGCTTAAACACCAATTTACAATATTTTTAGAAACTTTACACCAATTTTCACCATGGTGTGGTTCTGCCGCAACACAACGTTTCTTAACATCTTCTTGCTGTTCTTCGGTACCATTTAGGAGTTCAAATTTGTAAAAATACGCCCAAGCATCTCCAAGATCTGGATCTATTTTAACCGTTCTATTAAACCAATCTCGACACTTCGAAATTTTATGTTCACACCAAAACAATCTGTAATAAAATATTTAAATAATGTAATTAATCGATGTACAGAGAGTTGCATCAATTTTCACTTAAAGCTATAATTTTCTATAGAAAAAACTGTTTACTTTGAAACCGCCAAAAGCACATGAGGATCATGTTCACATTTTTTAAGAGCATCGACACTTTTGGTTTTTCTTTGAGGTCGTGGCTCCATAAAAATCGCTTCTGCCCACAGTAAGCCCGATGTAGGGCATTCCTGTAATGCTTTTGCCATAAGAGTATTCGCCATATCTCGTACACCACCAGTTTTTAATTCATTTCTAATGGCTTCGAGCCAAAGTTCAGCATTTTTAGAATTACGTAAACGAGCTTTTTCTAAAACAGACCTAGCTCTGGTCACTTGATTCTTTCTGTGTTCCAACTGCGCCAATAAACGCCATAATGGAATTGAATTTGGACATTTCTTTATCTATAAGAAAAATATAAGAAAAAGTAAGTGAAAGGTTTATAAATAAGTGAGATAAATAGTACATTGAACTTACAGCTAGATTATAAGTTTCTAATGCTTTATCGAGATTTCCCTGCTGTTCTTCAATCTGACTTTTCATTAACCACAATTTAGGAAAATCTTCGAATGCTTCGAGAGCTTCTTTTAAAAGATGTAAAGCCGCATCAAGATTGTTAAGAGCCCATTCTAATTTAGCACTTTTCATCATTACTCTTGGCGTTGGCGCGGATGCTCTAGCTTTTGCAAGTAAACGTCGTGCTCTCTCATACTCAGAATTCTCAGACTCAAGTTTTACAGCTGCCAACCAAATTTCTTCAGAATTTGGATTAGCTTGAAAAGCAAGAGATAAGATACCTCTTGCTGCTGGAACGTCACCCTAAGTAATATATCAAACAATTGTTAATATAAAAAAAATAAAAGTAGTAAATGCATTTTAAAGTTATTCTTAAATATTAGATATTTATTTAATAAAATCATACTTATAAAAGTAGTAATTATGCAGAGTGAATTTTGAGCATCGCTAAATAGATGTAAACCTAATACTGTTTACATTTATATGTAATAAGAAATGAAATTTCATATTAATAATACTTACATTGTTTGCTGCTTGTTTCGATCATCTGCTCAGTTTAATTCATTTCTTGTAATATGGTTTACTAGTGGTTATCTTATTAGTTCTAATGTGTACATATAAATACATATAGATGCATTTATATGTACTGATACATACACATTCAATTATTACGTGATGACATAATATCATTATCGATATTACGATATGTAACGAAGATGGATAAATCACGATCTGTAAAGTTGGCTAAATCGAAAAAAGATAGATAGAAACTATAAGACTGTCAATTAATTAAGTAATACTCAAAATTCACTTTGCATAAATAAACAAATAAATAGAACCATTATATGTATATAATTACCGCTAGCCACTTAGACTTAGCTCCCATAAGCCAAAGAACTTCACTTTTTGGGCAATGAGCAACTGCTCGTTGTAATAATAATTCCAAAGATTCTCGTGTACCGTAAGTTTTTTCAAAATATGCCGCTCGCAACCAAATTGATTTTTTACTGGGAAATGTTGTTAACGCATAAGCATATACAGCTCTTGCACATTCTAATGCTCCTTGTTGAGCACACTGAAATTGATGTAGAAAAAAGATATTCACATTTGTGTAATATTTAAAGAAGATCTACTTTTTAATTTATATTATAGTAATCTTACAGTTTCTGCATCTTCTATCCAGGTATGTTTTCTATCTTCCTCTTCTACACCAAAACCAATGATAGCTTTAACTATAACTTGACAACAGTGTACTGCACCAGCTTTTTCAGCTTCCATAGCTTCCTTGAACCAATGCTCTCTATTAATTTCTACTCCATTTGCACTCAAAGACGATATCGCTCGATCAATAATCTTTTCAACCATGTGTTTATTTCCATTTGCTTCTTCTAATTTAGCAGCCGTTGTCCAAATTTGTCTGTCGGTTGGAATATTTTCTCTAGCTTTATTAAGAACTTTTCTTGCATTATCGTAAGTTTCTAATCTTGCTAAAGCAAGCCATAAATCAACACTAGTCGGACAACATTCTACTGCTCGACTAAGTAAAATACGAGCATCTTCTGGTTCTTCTAATTCAACAGCAGCTTTCCATAATCTTACAGAATTCGGAATATGTTCGAGAGCCTTTCGATAAACTCGTCTTTTAGCTTTTGTTTCAGTTTCTAGATCTGCAGCCTTTATCCAAATTCTAACAGATGTTGGTATATGTCTTACTGATTGAGCAATTACTGCTTTTGCTGTATCTGGCGGTTGAAGTCGTGCAGCTTCCAACCACAAATCTTCAGACGTAGGGTTTACCTCACAACCTTTCATTATTAAATTTCGAGCAGCTTGTACTTTGCCTGTTACTTCTTCTAAACGAGCAGATGCTATCCATGCAGAAGGATGATTTGGATTTGTCTCCCTCAATGATTTTAACAATAATCTAGCTTTCTTAATATCGCTAAAAATTGAAAAATATCATGTAAAGGATATATTGTTTTAGATAGATTTAAGAGTTAAGAATTATATTTGAAATTAATGGTTTAAAAATTAAATTTATTTTAAAAGTACATATTAAGGTACGCAGAATTTCAGTAGGTTTATTCTTAAATCTTATTATGGTCAAGATCTCGTAAAATTAATGTTTTTATGGCTTCCTATAATTACTCATTCTATTCTATTTAATTTCTTAATTCAAATTTCCTTAGAAATGAGAAACTCATATCTTTATACCGGTATTAAAAAAATATAACTTACTTGATATCACCACCATACGTTGGGATCATACTTTGTAAATCGGTAAGATAGCCTTTCGGATCGACAACAGTTTGTCCTTCTACAGAATCGGAAACTTGATTTAGTTTCACATTCATGAGAGTATTTCTTGCTTGTCCAATTTTTCTCAGATCTAAATCTCCAGTAGGCGTTAACATGCCAGGTGTGGCCATACCAGGCATCATAGAAGCTAAACCACTAGATGGATCGATACTAGTAGAAGTTTCACCTCCTAAATTTCTCGCCAACACAGAATCAGGTAGTGGTGTAAATTTTTCTGCTCTAGGATTTCTTTGCTTTCTATTCCTCGCATCGCCCACTTCGGGAACATTTTTCCATTCTTCTTCCGAAACGTTAACTAATTCTCTTTTTAGATCAGAGAATTGTTGTTGAATTTTCGGACGTTCTTGACGATAGCGTTCTAATTCTTCCCTTAAACGTTTCTCTCGGTATTCTTTACGTTTTTCGTCCATTCTTTTATCGATAGCTTCGTAAATAGCATCTGCTTCTTCGTCATCTTTGTCATACGGGTCCTATGAATATTATTATCTTAATATTTATAGTATCAATGCACAATTTTTTTAATAATAATTTTTACATTTAAATTTAGAAATTTAATAAATATTTGACGATATAACTACAACTACAGTCAAATAAAATATTTTTCACGTCTTGCATAATTTAAACATGCATTTAAATCTTAGAAACTCACTTTACTAAAGAGCGAACCACCGTAACCAGAAAATTCATCATAATTGGAGTCGTTAAGATCTTCTTCGTCTTCTTCCTCCTCCTCCTTTTTTTTCGTTCGTTTTGTAGGTGGAGCATGTCTATCGTCTCTGTAGATGCATAGAATGGAGAGGATCGAACAATTTGACAAACAATTTTAAGTTATCGGATATTTATATCTCGACACCCGTAAATAAACAATAACTTTTCTGTTTATTTAAAGATATATCATATTCGTTTACGATTATTAATTATTGGTCTATACAAATTACGTTTACATATAATTATTGTAACTATTAACTTACGATACATCGTTAGCATCTCGTGCCGGGCCAATGTCAGATCGAGTAGTAAATCCTGTAGCTCTAAAATTACATCGTAAAAGTGAATACTTCGTATTTTAATTAAAGCTATCTAATTACAGGATTAACAAAATATGTCAATATCAAAATTACCCTCTACCAACACCCGCTACATATCCAAGTGGAGCAGGTACGCCAAGAAAATGTTTTTTATTTCTCGTAGATAACGACACGGACGGAACTGCCATTTTCTTACTTTATGTATGTTTATATTTTCTTATTTATCAGCTATTCTGCGTTTTAAGCCATAACCTAACGTAAATATAACGCTGCACTGTGTAATAAAACCTTAGAAAAAATTAAAAGCAACTACATCAAGATAGATACTCTTTCGATAAAAATTCAAATTGATGTACAGCGTCATCTGCATCGCCGAAGAGCAATTAAGAACGTACTACATATAATTTTGAAAATACATTTATCAACATGATCGTATAAGTTATCTTTCCTTAAATTTTCCGAAAGTCAATGATTCGATTGAAACGGCAGTTTTAATAATTATATTTCAGGTAAATGTTTTTGTATGCTATATACGTACGTAAAATGTACAACAGAATTTTCTTTATCGAAGAGAATCCGGGCTCCTTATGGGTGGCACTTTATTACGTATCTTGCGCAGTGCGATTGTCGATAGTTTGCCATAATTTTCCAATGAGCTAATAAAACGAACTTGGCAAAATTGATAAAAGTTTAATTATCTCGAAACAAAATTAAAGACTAAGAAACATATAAATACCAATGTGCATAAAAACGATTTGTTAGCTTTTGTTTAATGTACAGTAGTAATGCCGTAATAATAGCGATGATACAGTGGTCGGCATTAATCGTTCAATGTATTGTATTGTGAAATATTATTATACGATTATAATTACATTATATTCGTATTTTAATAATTATTCTCCTTTTTCTTCCTGTATCAATATAAAGTTAGTGTAGCTGTAGTAATATAAAGTTATTTTAGACCAGATATTGTACGAACATTGTTTAGTAGTATTCGCTAATACAATGAAATCGAATAAAATATTGTTTAATCTATAAAGAAAAATGAAAATCGAAGGGATGCCGTAAATAAAATCGTACTTATCTTACTTCGTACTTAAAATCAATAATCGGGTAAAGAACGAAGGTCATGGTATAAGAAAGTAGAGCCAAAGACTATGCCACCTCACTTTCTTTCCCCTTACAATGCATTGTTTTAAGTCTTATCGATACGATCCATTTACAATGTGTTACGAAAATTCTCAATACGTAGCAACTCGCGTTACTTTCTCTTCTTTTCCTACTTTTTCTGCTCGAGTCGTCGCGTTGATAAACGACGAAAAATTTCGTAATGTTAAACGCGATACATCGAACGAGATAGGTGTCCCATACGGTTCAATACGAGCTCGACACGAGCGGTTAGGTTGTTCGGAAAGTTATTTCGTTTTTTCACATTTTTTAAGAAATAAAAACGATACAGAAAAACAAAAAAAAATGAAATGACTTTCCAAACAACCTAATAAAATATTGAAACAGGAACGTTCAAAGATTCGATCGATACCGCGATTGACACAAGATACAAAAATATCGATGCCTGAAATAAGAAACGAATACATTCGAAATCGTACGATCGAATGAATGACGAGAATACCGCCTCGTGGAAACGTGAAAATAAAATCATATCGATCGCGCGACCGAACAACGTTTACGTGCTCGCGTCCAAAAAATGCCTACGAACGCGTCACGTATGGCATATCGCCCAATACGGCCCTGATACGACAAACGTCAGATCGTATTGGTTACGACGATACCTACCACTCGTAAGAAAAATTGAAGAGATGCAGGTACAGAGGTCGTGGGTTGGGCCGAATACATAATCTTGGATAAGGAGGTGGGAGGGTGGGGGTGGGGGGCGAGGGTGAACGAGGCTGAAAGAGGGAGAAAGAAGAGGCAGCGAGGGCGGTAGTGGGGAGTAACCGACGTACGTCGTGGTGCGGTGGGCAGGTTGCGCATGGTTGCTTCGAGACGTTCGCGTTAAATTTTGTCGCGATTCGTCTAATCGATTGTTCGTACGATGATCGCGCGTCAACGTAATATCGCGAGACAATAATGATTGTGTCCCATCGAGGGATGAGAAAATCGAAAAAATAAATCCCTAAAGTAAAGACAAAAGACGACATCCGGTGGGTAAAAGGCAGCGGTCGAGTCTCCGCCTTCGATTCTTCCAGAGGATCGTGCGAGGACACGGTGACGCTCCGAGTACTTTCGGTTCGCAATATCGTCGGTCAGCAGCGGTCGCCATCTTGTCTGTGGGCATCCGAGGTAGAGCAGCTAGTACGAAAGCGAAGGAAAGACGTACGGACGGGCCGTGGCTGCAACGCGATATACCGTCCAACGACAGGAAGAAGAAGAAGAAGAAGAAGAGGAGGAGGAGGAGGAGGAGGAGGAAGCAGTAAGAAGCCTCACGTCGGAAGGACAACGGTCTTGATGCAGTGCACGCATTTGTTTCGTTGCCTATGCGCTCGACGAACGTTCGAGCGTTGTTTCTAAGCGGGCAAGAACGTACATCGGGCTTTTTAAGAAAAAGCTTAGTTGCCGATCGAAGAGGCGCACCATTGTCGCAACTATCACCGATTAATAATGGCAACGGAGGCAACGCCGAGGGAGCGAGAGATCGCAGCGGAGGATAGTATCAAGGTGGTTTGCAGGTTTCGGCCGCTCAACGATTCGGAGGAGAAAGCTGGCTCGAAGTTCATCGTTAAGTTCCCATCTGGTGGCGAAGAGAACTGCATCTCCATCGGGGTATGTCCAACAAAGATGTTACGCTACCGCGATACACGAAAGTCATGCGGAGGAGTAGGTAGTAACAGTCGACTACTTTTTTACCGGTGATGTCATATCGCACAGCTGACAGTCGCACGTCGATTCGTTATGTTCGACGTTACTCCCTTTTTATTCGCT
>JAITYT010000948.1:525731-553624 GCA_025433975.1 Liostenogaster flavolineata | reverse complement strand
ATATATATATATATATATATGATATTGTTTCAACTTTTTTAAAATAAAAATGTACAAAATACATGTAAGAGTAAATATAGTTAAAAACATAAATCCTTATTGTAAAGTAAGCACGTAATTATTTTTAATTTAAATATCCTATGCTCTGAATACATATTTGACTAATGAACACAAGAACATTCTGTTTATCACAAGATTTATAATTTATACACCTCTTTCTATTAAATGTTTTCTTTATATCACCTTTTTTGATAAACGATTATTACTATATAATCATGTGTACAATATGAATACTCTTTACAGTATCGATGTTTTCATTTACAGATTTTTAAACGTATTGCAGTTAAATTGGTTACTATTTTTTACATATAAATATAGATAGTTTGAAAAGAGCAGTCATTTAGAATAGATATTAGAAAAGTACATACAATTGGAAGATATTACTTATTGGCAGTGTAACAGCTACTGTCTATACGTAGTATTTCGGAAGATTATGTTCCATTATTAAATGTTTACTATATAAAAAATACAAATGAATAACACAGTGGCAATGAAACAAAGAACTGAATCCACTATCCATTATTTTTAACGTAACAATGTGGTGCACAAAACGATCATATTTAGTATAAGTGAACCACATAGTAAAGCAGATAACCAAGATGGACTTGTTACGACTGTAGTATAACCTGGATACATAGGTATCCTTCCTGGATTTTTAATTTCACTTGCACTTGTTCTTGAATCTTCTATGTATTGATCTTCAGAAACTGTATTATTTTTATGAAACTGTTGAGTTAATAAAACTTGCTGAGGAAAACGATTTTGCGCTAATTTTAACGATTGATCGCATATCAAAGGTTTTGGTCTTACAAAAGAAAATGACGATGTTTGTTGTAACAAGTGTTTTGCAGACCTAGTACAATTTTGCTTAAACGTATAAGATGACAACGTTGCATCCGACACGACCGAACATTGATCAAAATCATTAACAGAGGGTTCCCTGGATAAAACACAATTGGAACCCATGGATCCAAACCCCGAACTTTGACTAGACGATCTTGATAATGATGGCGCATCCATGCCTTCTTGCCAATAACCACCAGCCACCCATGATGCCTGCATTACAGATTTCAGTTTAGGTGGTGACAAAATATTTTTTTTATTGAACATATTATTTGATTTTTTGAATAAGTCGGGGCTGAGTGTACTATATACTCTTTTTTCGAAAATTTTTGGCGTTTTTAATGTGTATTTCGGTAAATTTTCATCCAGAGACAGTGCGCTTAGAGAGTTTAAATTATCGTCGAATGCACAGGTTTCTGATTGAGTGTTTCTGTAAGGAGACATACACTCAAAATCAGAATGATTAATAAGAGGGGTCGATAATAAAGGGTACACTTGAGATGCTCTGAAACAAATAAATTTATAGCATTACATAAACAAAACGAATTTCAAAATAAGTGGTATATTAAAAACTTACGTCGAATTTTCAGAATCTGTTGTGGAAGTAGTAGTTATAGGAAAATCCATTGATAAAGGAGTTGCAACAGTATCCATTATGTTTATCGATGATCGACCAATTTTACTAGTTTTGTTTGAATTATTAATGTTATTTTTCTTAAAATTTTGTTTTGTAATTGTTTCTTCAGTTTTGAAAAAATTTGGCATCGTTGAATCTCTTGTATTATTTTCTATCTTTTTAAAAGAGTAGGTTTTATTTGATATAGTTATATTTGATTTAATTATTATATTTATAATGCCAATAATAAATATAAAAAACAAAACCTAAAAAAATGAAGTAATAACTTTAAAATTATAAGTTACAACATACATCATATAGACTTAATTATAATAAATATCTGCTATAAACAGACAATCTAATATTCTTTTTTTTTACATTTTAAGAAATAATTTTATTCGGCTGAATGAACTTACCAGACGATATTGAGTTAAACATTCGAGATTAACCCAGTCATTGTTTAAATTTATCCTTAATTTATATTCTTCAGAAAACGTAAGCATAATTATACAAATCCATAAAAAAGATAATAAAATATCGTAATTTTTCTTATTGTCTCTAGTAGCCCAATATGCACATAATTGAAAAATTAACCCTCCAATAGGTAACAGTAAAAGTTCAGAATTATATGCAGTAATCGAAACAAAAATTGTTACGATAATCCTGAAAAGTATTTCCAATCTTTTCCTACTCTAAAAAAGAAAAAAACAAGTTCATGTAGCAGTGATTACATAAACACGATATTAAATATACTTACTTTTAAAATCACAGGTAAAATGTTTCGCTTAAAAAATTGCATTTTATAACGAGTAAGCCAAAGTGCTTGTTTAATCAATGCATTTTGTACCATACGATTACAACTTGAACATAATGGATATTTCTTTTCCAAAGAATCTTTTAATTGTTTAATCTCAGAGTTATAACTTCTTTCATTTTTTGGTTCAAAACTCAAAAGTTCTATTAATTTAAGATCTTCGTGTTTATTACATTCTTTACAGAAATTCGCTTTCGGTATTTCTTTCACTTTTGCTTGATTCGTACAGTACTTGGCAGATTTGGATGTAGGCATACTGTATTGTTCAGGAATATCATACAAATAATCTCCATCCTGAAAATCAAAGTATAAATTTAATTGTAAATAATACTTTAATTGCAATAGTCAATTTTGAAGTTTCTTCGACGTAGCAGTAATTATATAAATGTGTATGTATATATATATATATTTATTTATTTGTAAATCTGTTTCAATGATCGATAAAAATTCTTCAATAAAAACCTTTGAGAAACCATTATATTGTTCACAAGAAGGACACAACCACCAGTCACGTTCTTGTCGCCATATTTTTGTATTGTTATTGCAAAACCAACAATTCACCTTTATGGGCCATTTAAATCTAACGCAAGGAAATGATGTATTAAAATGTATTTTGCGTTAAAAAAAATAAAGATTTTATATATACTTTGAATAAAGTTATGATCTTACTTTAGTTTATGGAAGACAACAATGCACGTGACAAATATTAATAATATAATAAGAAATATGGATACAAAATTGAGTAGCAGATTCTGATCGAATTCCATATTTTATGTCACAGTCACATAAATCTACGTTGCTACTATTGTAAAATACTTAAATCACTATGATTTTAACAGAAGAAACCCGGTGAAACGCCGTTTAGAACTTTGGATATTGTACTTCGTAAGGCATCTCCCGCCAAACAGTTCAGGTTTCTTCACCCTAACCTATACGATCATAAATTTTTAGGTTACGTATTTCCATGAAATAATTATTTTACAAACTATTTTGTATGTGCATCGTTATCACTGACGTTATGGTTTTCTATAAAACGGGAAGGCTTAATATAAAAAATTGCAATTACTACACATTTCAAATCCTATCCTACATAAGCGGTTCTGTACTCCGATCCTATGAAATTCATGACTACACATACATACATATATATACGTACGTACATATGTGTATATCATACTTGATCTGAACATTTTAATTGGTTATCCCACATTCCGTGTCAAAATCTATTCATATGGCATACCTAGCTTGATTTAATAATATATTGGACATATTTATAAATATCGTTACTGTTTATAAATTGTTTTTATTTGCACATTTCGTGTTCTTTTGAATATGTTAGTCGCGTTAATAAGTGGCATAACATCTATTTAATATATTATCTATGTTTATATCGTTCGATTTTAATTCATTTATTTTCACGAATCGATCCTCGTGTATGACTTTATTCGTGAGAATATTTAAATAATCATAGAAATGTTCATCTTATAGAAAATTTAATGTCAATTCGTACCGCGAGAGTAAACGTTATATAATTATTATACCACATGCTTAAATCGAATTTCGTAATTTCAGATTCACCTGATGACGCTCGCCTGTTTCTCTCCTATATACATACCTTAACGTGAATCGCGATTGTAGCGCCATTTCTAGAAAAGCAAGCGTCGTAACTCGAATGCAGAAGCTCCTGTCTATCTGCCTTTGTGGCTTTATATATCTCTCCCTATGTCTTATTTCTTCCTTGCATTCTCTATGAAAGTTAAATGAATCGTAACGATGTAACGTTACATCAAAATAAAAACAATTATGAACATCGTAAAGACCTTCTTGTGGTAGGAGTGCTTATCGCGAGTCATTTTCAGGGATTTGGAAAAAAAAGAAAAGAAACAGAAAGGAAAATAAGCAAGTGGGGGCGGAAGTAGTCGGTTGAATTTTTGTATGTACTCTTTGATGTACTTCGTAATAGCGGAGGTGGAGAGCTACCGAGGAGAATTTGCAATTCGAAACTGACAGGATGAAGTCTTTTTAAATTTATATCGAACAGTGGTGGAAGTGTATGTGTAATTAAGATGCCCGATAAAAAACATAAATTACACGTATATAGTTACGATGACTAGACGTGACAGAATCCAGTGCTAAGTATCATCAAAGAAAGACATTAACTTTTATTTTGTGACACTCGATCATCACGCGGATGCTTTAGCACTGTCACGAATTTCCATGAACTAAGTTATTCCTTTCGTGCATTTATACAGTTATCTATGTATGGGTTATAACAACGGAATATTCTTCTTAAAGATATCTCATGTACATTTCGTTTCAGTGATATTATAACGTTTGATGGAGTGTTTATAAGGAAGAGAAGTATGACAAACATTGTGCAATACTGTCAATGCGTAACACCCACAAATAGGAATGACAAATCATTATATTTACATGATAATTTAATCTATTCTTCGTTGCCATCGTCGTCGATTAAGCTGCATCGAGTGTTACAGCATATTACTCCGAGGAAGTTAGTAGATGCTACTCTTGTCCGTAACTGGCAGCGACATTTAAGGCGCTAACTAGGGGATGCCTAGCCTACATTCGCTCGTCGTACGACGAGCTCCCTTAATGGATATGGGCACCGCTACTAGTTCGGTAACGTCGATAAATGCCCCTGCAAAGATTGTTACGAATCAGAAAAAAGTTGATAAAACTAATAAACTTACTGGCATAAGATTACCTTTGTTACGTAAAGAATCGAGCGTGGTTAATCTCTCTTTGACGGAGAGAACATTACCTGGAAAGGGCGTAGATTCACTACTTCTGAGACCCGAGAGTAGCGCGAGCTTAGAAGCACGCGGAGGAAGCTGGATTAATTTAGGTCCGGGTGTTCTTAGGAAATGTGAAACGGCAGTAGGATTGAGTACGTCCGCTTTAGAGGGTCGAGCCATAAATCGCAGCAGAGTTTGCTCTCGTTGTTCTAGTTTGTTATCTTTGGCATCTAGTTCAAGATACAGTTTAGCCGCTGGCAATTTTGTTCCTGCAGGTTCCCAACAAACAGTAGGAAGAATTTTTTGTAAGCTTTGTCTTGCCGATACTTCGTTGTCTAAAACATTTAAAATCGAAGGCTGTGGTTGTTTCTATTGTAAAGATGTGAGTAATCGTTTTAAATTCATATTAAGGATATAACAATTTCAAGTTGTAGTTACCAAATTAAAGATCAATGAAGAATAAAATATCAAGACGAATAGTGTTTACGAAAGGACGATATCCTTCCTGTTAACATTTTTTACATAAATTCTATTTTTTCAGTGTATGCGGGCATACGTTGAATTTGAAATTGATGAGGGTGCGTATGAAATTAGCTGTCCTGATGCGCAGTGTGATCAAGGAGCGATATTATCTTTGAAAGAAGTAAGAAGTCTCGTAACTCCAGAACTGATGGAAAAGCATTGCAAGTTTCGTTTAAATAGAGGTACATATAAATAGTTGGTAAAATAAATTAAAGGTCCATATTAGAGTGTTTCATTTATTAAATGTAATTATATGCAGATGTTTCGATGGATAAAAGACGTGCATGGTGTCCGCGCGCAGGCTGCGAAACAATATGTTCAATAAATGCTAGTAGCACTAACGGGACTCCTCTTGGTCCTGTTCACTGTCCTAACTGTTCCACAGATTTTTGTTCAGTATGTCGAGAATCATGGCATAATGGACCTTGTTCCGATCTTCCATTGGGTATACCATTTGACAGTGATCATATTAAATGCTGTCCAATGTGTTCTGTACCCATCGAAAAGGATGAGGGTTGTGCTCAAATGATGTGTAAAAGGTGCAAACACGTTTTCTGTTGGTACTGCTTAGCATCTTTAGATGTAAGTATGTATGAATATGATCATATACAACCTGTGTATATATATATGGGATATGTGTATATTACAGTTTATATATACACATTATTCATAATATTTTGATATTGATTAGCCATAGGGTTGAAAATTTTTTTTTATTAAGAAGTTCTGAATCATACATAATTGTACAGATATCCTCTATTAGATAAACTGTCAGCCAATAAAAATTATCAGAGTAGCAATAGAAAGGAAAATTATTTTCTGGTTACATTTACATTGAAAGATTAACGATAGACTGCTTTACAAGAAAACAGTTTTAACTGTTATTATTATTAACAGTTAATATTAACTGACATTCCTTATGTATTTTAATATAACTTATTTAATGTAATAGGGGCATTTTGTACAATGAATATAAAGCGAATCTTAGATAAGTTTGTTGTTTATTTTCATTTCTGTAAGTATTATAAATATTCCCCCAATTTTTCCTTTAGTCCTGGAATATGGTTAAAAATTTGTTTGTGCGCGATACAAGTAGTATTAAAAACCATTATTAGATTTTATAGCGAAGCATTTTGCTTTATTATGTTTAGGATAATAAGTATCCGTTTCTCATGTAAGCAATTCTTAACTTCTTTTAGTACAAACTCACTGTAGTTCGTGTATGATTATGAAAACCATAATGATTTTTGAAATCCAAGAAAGGTAAAATAAATAGAATAACACTTACAAATATTAATTAGATCTCATGACGAAATATAAGTTGTCTTACTATCGAGAAATAAATATTCGAATGTTTCTACATATAAGACTGATTATGTTTGGTTGAAATTAATATCTATTAGATTGTCGATGATCGATTTTAATATTATAGGATGATTTTTTGCTGCGACATTATGACAAAGGACCATGTAAAAATAAATTAGGTCATTCGCGTGCATCCGTAATATGGCATCGAACACAAGTGATTGGAATTTTTGCTGGCTTTGGATTACTTCTACTTGTGGCATCGCCCTTACTTTTACTGGCAGCACCATGTATCGTTTGCTGTAAATGTCGAGTTTGTGGTTCTTCTAGGCTTGAACAAGATGAAGGTGATACTACAACATAAAAAGCTATAAATTTCTCGAATATTTATATCTTAACAATCGCCCTTTTAGAAAGAAAGATATAGGCTAACTTGTATGTGACTTATGTTATGGGTGATTTATATAGATATACATTGAATATTATAATTATTACAAGTTTTTTTAATTTTATGAAACAATTCAAAGCTAATGAATTGCGATGAATATGTTTTTGAATATTTTGTTCCGATGTATTCTTTTAGAATGACTTGAACTATTAAAACATGTTTCTACGATGTACAATCAACAATGTCATAATTTTATTCAATGCTTCATTTTCAAATTTTACTAATCGAATAATGATTTATCATGTAAATTGTCCACAAATAACGTTATTTAACATTATTTATTGACAAGGCACTATAATACCATAAATGAGTTTTTTTATAATGATTTATAATATACACAATTTTAATAATATACATAACTGATAAACAAGATAGTAAGTAATCACAGTTTTTTTAATGTAAGAACATTCCAGTTAATTATATTGTATACGTTGCATTAAGTTTGTACTGCCATACAGATTACGCATTATTATCTTCATAACTAATATTGAAAGAAACCATTACTCATTTTTTTGAGTTCTTAATTGTAAAATAAAAACATTTTCTATCTTTTTTAAGTATCTCATATTTATTATTTTATATTTATTATCTCATATTTAGTGTGTTCACAGTGTATATCTATATATCTGCCTAAACTAAAATTCGGCGAGGCTCAGACTTAAGCTTCGACTGAAAGTGATCTTCAATTAAAGAGTGAAATGTAAAATATTTCTTTTGCTGTTTTATTTATGGGTGCTTATATATCTAGTTATTTAATTACGATAAATTATCCATATGTAAATTATGTGTATATTAATATAAAATATACAGAAGTGATTTAGTGATATATAATATATAAATTATAAGTGCATTTCAAAATTAGTGTTGATACGATCTATTTGGCTTAATGAATTTAGAACTATATGTATTAATATATTGAAAATTTAAAAATATTACGAATAAAATATAAAAAGTAGATTCTTTATGCTTGTATAATTGATTAATTGCATTTAAGTCCGGATAATGTATACTACACAGAAAAAAAGTTTCTTATTTAATAAAAAGAACACGATACAAAGCCAACTTAAAGTAGCTCGTTTGAGTTGTATAATAGTGTAAGAAATACTTACTTATCGTTATTTTACATATATAACGATATATTAACATAAAGTTGTACAATTTAATCGCGAACTACTATCTTTTCATAGATGATAGTCCTCAGTTATTTACATTTTGTCAACTTCGAACTTATCTTGTAATATAATTCGTTAATTCCTTATTTACTTCAAAACGAATATTATTGTATGTAAATAATAATACAAAGCAATATATTGCACATACATGCATATGCTGCACACATACGCGCGCGCGCGCATGCACACTCATATAAATACAAATATAAATAAATAAATATGTATCTACATTTATATCTGTATCTATATATGTGTGTAAAAATATTAAGAGTGTATGAAATTAGAGTAAGATATTCTTAAGTTTCATAAATACAATTGTGTAAATAGACTTTCAATTTGTATTTTAGAATGAGTCTTGTTAAATATTCAAAATTATAACAACATTGCTGTTTAGATTCGTCAAAAAATAATAGGCAACGTTGTTGTTAAAATTGCATTTCATTGTATATTTGTTACAAAAATAGTTCTTTGTGATTACTTCCCAAAATATATTGTATAAACTTTGCAATTTACTTTAGGACTATTAAAATGGTCATTAATAAAAATAAATATATTATACAAATAAAGCATAATATTAAATAGAACACAACTATAAACATAAAGTCCAAATAATTTAAAGAACCATATAATAAAAGTCTACTGTGCTTTTAAAATTATTTTTAAAGAAATAGATATAAATAATAGACACTTTAAATGCCTGGCATAGATACATTTGCAATTCTTATTGTATTGATTCTTTATATTTAATTCTAATATGCATAATAGAAGACTCAAAATTCTGTTGACATTATGTATGTATATTTTGTACACTTTTATCGAGTTAGATGAATCCGTTCATAATGTCATTAATGTTATACAGAGATTTCTTAGAAAAAATATTTTCTATTATAATATCGATAGATAATATTAAATATAGATATATTTAATATAACGTATGCGAATAGGATAAAAGGATTCGCTACTTGCGTCGGAAACGTACAAGGTTTGCAATAATATAAAAACATTAGAGACTCTTGAGACTATTGTTGTGCATATTAAAATTAAATGAAGTTTCGACGCCTAAGACATACGACAGTGTAGCGACAATAGGATTATATTTAGCTAAAATTCTTTCACACATTATTGTTAAAATATTAAATGCATTTTATGTAAATGATGTACATTTTACGTTAATATTATGTAATTATGAATGTCGATTGTGATGGTTTTGGAGAAAGATCTTTTTAAAGTGTGATCAATATATTTTATATATAGTATTCAATTATGTATAAAATTATCTCAAAATAATTGAAACAATATTAATTGTATTTTTACTTGCTTTTAACTTATACTATGTTTTTACTTTATTATACGAGACTAATATTGAAAATATTATTAATTAGTAAGTAATTATTTAATATTTATTTACTTAACGAAATTGTACTAATGAAAAGATTAATATATGTCGATGAATTGATAACTTCAAAGAATCAGTTGTTAAGTAGTAAAAATTATATAAAAAAAAAATCTGTACCTGTTCTCGATTATATTTGACGTATGTACACTCTCCGCTGATAAGATTCAGCCTAACTTTTAAAATTAAATTTTTGGTTTACCTTATTGTTTACTATAGCTTTTGATTCGTTATTAATATTCTTTTATGTAAATGTATTAACAATGCTGTATTTTATATACTGCTAATACACAATATATTTTGTTATAACGATGATGGGAGTGGAAGAGGGATTTATATGTTACATTAATGTAAACATTTATTGTATGATAACCCATTTATTACCTTCATAACATAATATTTTCTATAAGAAAATATAATAAATCGTTTGGGTTAGAACTAGTTGGAATGAAAAGATTCGCATCGACGAGACACATTACGTAATTTACAAAACATTCAGCAACAGCAAACTTCTGCTCGTTAGAGCTTCATAGGGCTGTATATTGAATGAATTCTCATATTACTTAGTGCGTCACAGTTGCTAATCTCAACGGACCACCAATAAAGTAGATGATATACATTATATAAATTACAAGACGACAGTCCTGTAGTTCTACAAAAGCTGTGATAGTCACTACGTTTAACGTTTAAGAAAGTATATAATTAAAGAAATAACAATCAGTAATATAAGTGTAACATTATTATGCTAGATATTAGTGCCATTGTGAAATAAATGTTTAAGAAATATAGTTAATAAATGAAATAAATGTATTAAAAAAAGGTAGATTATAAATAGATGGATCACTTAATGAGACCTTTAGCCTTAAATAAATCTCTCATTAATCCTTTTAAATATCCAATTTCTCGTTGAAGATCCTTAACTTGATTTTGTAAATTTTCATTATTTTCCATAAGTTCACGCTCTTCTCCCAATATATCTTTGATTTCTTGCTTCTTTTTTTGTCTGTATCGAGTCGCAGCGTTTTTATTTTGCTCTTTCTTGCGAACTTTTTTATCTTCCACGGATGGACGAGAATACGGTTTGTGTCGATTTCTTGAACAACTATAACTTGATTGTTTGCCGTTATTAGGTGATTCTAATATCCAATCTGGATCGTCCGTGGAATCTTCCGAAGAAATGCAACTTCCACCGGTACTAGTACAAGGACTGCAAGGTGGAATATCTTCGGTATGCGATCGTACATATTCATCAACGACAGCTAATTCGTTTGCAACATCTCCACTAAGTGGATTCAACGATACATTTTCCGTATTCCATTCTTCAGGTATGTCGGTTACATGTACGAATTTGTCCCCGGTGACGACTACATTGTACACAGGCTGTTGATTAGTTATTACAGGCTGTATAGGCTGCACAGGCTGCACAGGCTGCACAGGCTGTAAGGTGATAAGCAACTGTGTGTCAAGATTTACTGTTTTGCTCGATGGTGGGGGTGGTGATTGCGGTGGGGTAAGCGTCGAACTTGTCGCAGGAATGAATTGATGACAAGCTTCAACATCTCCCAAGACGGTTTCAAATTCTTGTAGGAGAGTTTGGGTATTATCTTGTTGATGATGCTTTATAAAACTTGGATATACAATTGGCTTGTTTTGACCACATTCAGGAGCTGGCAGTTCTTCGAAAATAGGCAGTTCTATCTTTTCTTCTAACCAGTCTGAGAAAGGTTCTGAAAATAAAGCACAAGGTTTAAAATAAAAAGAAGATGCCATTGATTCATAATAACGTAATTTTATAGATAATCGCACTATCGAGATGATTTTGCTTTAAAAATACATTAATTTGTAATTAATAGTGTCCTAGTTTTCTAATGTGTGTGTGTGTGTGTGTGTGTGTGTGTGTGTGTGTGTGTGTGTGTGTGTGTATATATCACTTGAACTCTGCACGTGATATAAACGCGTAAACTTAGTTGCGATATTGATTTAAAAATAAATTTCTTTAAATACTTATATCTAATAAATGACGATAAATTAATTATAGATAGGCTCCTTCCTCTATTAATGACCGAATATTCTTAACTTACTTTAACGTAAGTAAAGAAACACCATTTCATACGTGTATACGAAAGCAAATGAGACTTCATTGATATAAATTTCGTAAAAAGTGTTCCGAATCTCGTGTATCGTGTACTGGTACATTTATGTAAATGAAACGTAAGTTCATACGATGAATTATTTCAGTACAAATAATACTTCTGTATACGATATTGAAATACGTGTATAAATTAATAGTACCTTTACTGATTGCATGAGCAATATGTAGGTGTGGTACGTTGATGTATATATAACTTCATGGACGTTACTGGTTTAACTAGAAAAACAAGTTACTCATTTGCAGTTTCTATTACTATTACTATTGAAGTAAACTGCCAGGGCATTGGATCGATCTTTATATAAAGTATATAATCAAAATTATGTAAATGTGAATACGTTGTTAAAACGATCGATATTATGCATCTCTTGAACGATAAGTAAATTCAGTCGGGAAATAATTCCATTATATAAAAAAATTAGGCGACAATACGAGCCTCGAATTCTACGTGAAAAGATATTCAAATATTTCGTTCATTGTTTTCCGGATTACGAGAAACTAAAAGGTACATTAATCGATTTTTGAATCGTAACGCGAGTCGTTCTATTTCTGTGTGTATGTGTCTATTGTAGCTTTTACTTAAAGCATTGTTCAGTAGTACCAGCACGTTTCTATACTTCCTTCGTTACTCCCAAATTATTATATCGATAAGATAGTAAAAGCGCCGCAATAAGATTAGCTTTTATGAGAGATAAAGTAGATCGTTTAGCGTTATTAAACTTTAATAGGTGACGATACAAAACAACTTGGCTATTTATTTTATTCCCTCTCTTTCATTCGTTAACAGTTTCTACGAGAATTAATTTTTTTAGATGAATGTAATCTGTACAATTGGTATGGCATCCCTGACCTATTTTCTCATGAAACTTTGATCAAAGACTACACTTAATACTGTAAAGTTATCGTCAGTTATACGTAGGGGGCAGAAGGTTAGATAAAAACATTGCTTTACGACAAAGAAGCATGGTGTAAAGTAGAATTCCATATTATCGATAATTAATCTCGTTGATAGTACGAAAAAGAATAAATTCCTCTGTAAGAATAAGAATAAGAAGCAAGGCGTATGCCTGCGAAGTTCTACGGTAAAGCAAAAAAGTGCGAGGAATTATCACGATTGCATTGACACGTGTTCTTTTTCCCTTGGATTTTAACGAACGAACAACAAAATTGTTCATAACGTTCAACCGTACGTTTCTTTCATTGTTACACGATCGATCGTCACTTATTAAAGATAATCGAAAATCATATTGCAGCAATGTGTGGAGTACGAGCGCGCGCGAAACCGCGGCGAATACCCAAAGAAGAGAAAAGGCCGTTTCCTTAGCCTTACTGCTTCGTTTTATTATGGAGAACGGATCGGCGCGACAAAGTACGGTCGATTTTCCAACGAGAGAGAAAGAGAAAGAGAGAGAGAGAGATATATATATATGACGAGTAAGAGGAAGGAGATCGGCGAAAGGGAAAAACCTACCAGTGTAACATATAGCAGCCATTATATTCTCGTGCGGCAATGCTTATTAGAAAACGAGAGATATTGCTTGGAGTATTTATGTATTTGACAGTTTTTATGACAATCAACGATTATCCGGGCGAGTGTTCTTGTAATGAATGTTATAACGATCCAAAAATCGTTACGGTGACGCTCAAGTCCACGCACATAAGAAGGGAACGACGACACCGATTCGGCTCAGATTCAACGTCTTTTAACGAGTTTCTGAGAATTGACGATGATCTCTCGGTTCCACGTGTAGTGGTATGCGAACTGCATGCTATTATATAACATTAGCACTCTCCACCATCGAGACGCAGGACCTTTTTCTTGTATCACTTTTAGAGATGCCAGTATTACCGTTGTCACGTTATCGGCTCTCAATTTAAAACAATGCAGTCAGTTTTAGCACGACGAAGTTTTATCACACTTTTCAATTTCGTCCCTTTGCCCAGACCTGAGGGACCGAATCGACCATACGCAGCGCGGATGACGGACACCCTTTACGAATATTTCGATATCGTACGATCAATCGCACCCCCGTTGACAGCGATCTCTGATGTTCCTCCGCGGAGTCCGTCGATGGTACCAGCCTCGTCGCCTACAGATTAGACCGATTCCCAAATCGGTGCTCCCTCAACGACGATCGAAAAACAAGTATTTTGGACTCTTGATAACCCGTCGGACCTAAAGTATGTTCAAACTCGCACCAGGCTGCCTGTTATTCATTCATCGAACACGCGCGCGCACTCAAGAGCGATGCACTTCCAAGGATAGTTTACGAATGCGCTCCGATCGAATGGAACCAACCAGTTCTCTCTATCTCAACCGGTCGTGACAATAACGGAGTTCGCCGACGAAGAGGCAACGCGCGTTTGCTGGTACACGCGGAGGTTTGGCGAACGGATGTTGCGCACTAGATCACGAGCAACAAGTGAGAGAGAAAGTATGAGTTAAAATAGGAGGGAGAGAGAGAGAGAGACAGGGAAAGGGGCTGGGAGGGAGAGAAAAAAGAAGGATCCAAAGAGCGCGGCGCCGCGATGAACGACTCAGAGATATGAAACAACAACTAAGGTTCAGCGTGTCGTTGCAACGAGCGAGGAGCGTGTCAAACGTGCGCCTAGTCTGCATATACTGCCATGGAACCCACTCCTGCTTATCTTTGGACTTTCCCTCCTCCGGCGCTCCTACTCCTATATCGTTCAGATGCTACGTCATCCCCCTATCGGCCTCCACCGCCAGGCATTTGTGTAGAGGTTAACCAGTTTGTCCCACTCCTCTTTTTCTTTTTCTCTCTTTCATGCCAGTGAAAGAAAAATCTAGGGGAGAGTCGCGCGAGGGAAGGGGCTCGACTTAGCGCAAAGATAGGAAAATCAAGCGAACTCTCGAACTGAAAAACGGCACAATCTCCTCGTCGATTTTAACGCGAGCGAAGGAGTAGCACGCGAAATATATTCCGCTTCGTCAACTCCGTCGGAGATACGTAATAACACGTCTGTTCGACTGGAACGCGCCGAAGCAAGTTTAACACTTTGACTGGCAAGATATTGAAAAACGACCTCAATTTTTCATTCTACGCGAGAAAGTATGACCGTTGCCAAAATATGGACGACGCTAATTTTTGGACGAGGTTCTTATTTTTTTTTCGAGCTCGATTCAATACGCGTCTCTACCGACTGTAAATACGTGGTCAAGCGTCCATCGAAGATATAATATTGCGGATTCGATAACGCGATACTTTGCATCGGATTATTGTTATCTCCCTAGATTTACTTCCAATCGATTCGTATTGTTCTCATTTAAAATCGTTGATTTTAAATCTCACACACACACACACAACGCAACGGTTTAAAGTACAGAGTACGTACGTAAATATCGTATCGATCGATGAATTTCAATCATCCGAATCAATGATTTTGCGTATCGCGAAATGTCGATTCGAAGAAATAAGCGTTTTCGATTCTCAACCATCGACGCGCTTCTATAGATACAACGCGGAGGACGTTGCGATTGAAAACTTGATTCGTCTCGAGTCAATTCATTATTATCGATCGGTTCATTCGATTCCGGCAATCTTTTTCGTGACCTTCGAGCGATAAGCGTAAAGAACTAAGGCGTTTCGCACGCGTAGAACAAAAATAATACACTCGAATTATTATGAAAGATCGATATCGTCGAAGTTATCTAAACGTTCCGCATTCTAGGAACGCGAATATGCTATTGCAAAATATCTAATTAAGTAATTTAGATCTTTCAATAGATAGGCCGGTATTGCTCGAACGTGACCGATCGCGAAGAAACGTTAGTTTGTTTACGAAAAAACGATTTTCGTATTTCATTAGACTCGAGAAAACATCAGTGAAGAGGTAATTTTACGTCGCGGAAGTTTCGTTTAAGCTATCCGTCCTCTTTCTCTACGTAGTTCGCTGAACTTTCCGTATCGTCGCATTTCGATGTACTATAATGTGTTTAAAGTCTGGATGAATTTCTTTTATCCAACGCAACGTCGACGACTGAAAATATTTATACTCGTTGCTCGAAACATTAATCATCGATAATATTTAGCGAACGATATTCTGCAATTGTCTCTATAAGATCGCTATAAATTAAGATACGTGAAACATAAATGGCACGATTGAGATGTTCGATATTAATAAAATTTTATACGACAAGGTACGAACGTAAGGTATTGATTGCGATTTTAAAATTTACCAGATACTCGTGTTAGGTATAACAAATCGATCGACTCGACTACCTTCTTTTATCCATTCGTCTAATTCTTCCAAGAGTTTCGTTGCCACTTGCGCACGATTGGGTTGGTCATCGTACATAACAGGATCCACAGCATTATTCGTAGAACATAAGGATTTGTCGTCTAGTAAAAGCCAATCATCGTTTATCTCTAATGGTGGCGTTCCCCTAGGGGAAACCGGTTCGTCCTTCCACGACCACATCTCCTGATCTTGATCGGATGTCATTGTCGATGCGATTCCAATCAAGGTGTATCAAAAAATGATGAAAAGAAATTTGTGTCGTCTTCGCGACGTAGCTCTTGAGGAGCGCCATATTGGCACTAAAAGAAACAACAATTAATATTAATTAGCAGATAGTCTACTTTGCAACATTGATACGATACAAAAGCGTTCAATGAGAAATTGTACGGAATACCATTATTATGGAGTACCATCGTGACAATATTGGCACATGTTATACTTATCATTGGTCAATTTTTGCAGTCATCACCACGTATTACTCGTATAATTATTGGTTTTACAAATAAATTCGCATTTAATTAATGATACTTCGACGAATTTAACAGGTTTATTCGACGATACGAATTGTGTCACGTTAACGCAGGGACGCGCAATTGATGGTACGGATACATAAATTTATTATATTTATTTTTTTACGTTGACGATTCCGATAGAATGTAACATTTATGAGATAAAAACGTAGCGAAGTGGCAATTGTGTAAACAAATAAATGATAACGCATTATGACGCAATACAGTTTACTATCGTTCGACGAAGTTCAAGACACGATATTGTCGAAGCAAATCCAAATGAAAGTAAATCGTGCCCTTAAGCAGTGAGATACGATAACGGTTATTAAATATATGGCTAAATCGAAGCGGAAAATTTCAGCGGATCATCGTGGCACGATTGTGACACGGTGACTCACAAAATGGCAGCGGAAGAGTCATCGTTCGGTTAGTCACAATTTAACGAGCTTGTGAGATTTTTAGCGATTTATAAACAATTATACTTACTCCATTTTTAATTAGTTGTGATGGCACACTTGCGTGTGCAAGTTTTTCGTCGACTAATAACTCATCTTCCTAGTATTGTAGACTGGAGAAAAAATTGTAATATCTTCCTTCTACGATACATGAATGGAGAGTGAGCGTCTCTGTTTCACAGAGCTTCGTTCGATCTGGTCACGTGACATCCAGTGACGACGAACGATTTCCCCCTTCGCCATCCTTTCGCAAGAGAGAAACAGTGACGTATCGTTAATTCGTATCCCTGTTATTTTGTCGCCCTGTAAACACGAGCAAACAATACAAAATTTTAAAACTTTACTTAAATTAAGAAGTTTTTGTAAGTGTTTCACTAAGAATATTATCTTACAATTGGAAATGTGTCAAATTTATTATGAGTCTACTTATTGTATCGTGTTCGTGTTCGTTAAACGAAGGCACGCTTCATAAACGGACGTCTTAAAAATTGTAAATCTTTAATCAAGGAAGACGTAGATAACGGTACGAAAGTAATTCTAGACTACTAATTTTTAGAAGAAAGTTCTAAAGTTTTGTTCGACTAATGTTGTCCGAATTTCTTTATGTCTTATAGGCTAAATAGTCTTTTTAGCGACGATAAATCATGATTTATAATAAAATTACGTTGGCTACCTAGAGGCATGACTGGCCTACAAAGTAATATAAGAGCTCGTGTGCGGTGAGAGGCATTGAAATACGATCTGATTACTAGTGAGAGAAACTAGTAAGAGGCACCAGACGTGCCTCTTACTCAAAAATGTATTCGACGAGAAAGAAAAAGAAGCGAAGGTATTGCGTACATGACTTACGAAGGTAGAATAAAATACAGGTTCTACAGAAAATAGTATATCGAATACATCGAAAAGATAAATACATTTCGAAGAGGATCAGCGATGTGCATTATTAAAAAAAAAGCCAATGCCTTACAAAATATTGTAATATTGAAATATGTCTTTTTCCTGTTAACATTTATTCCTAATATTTACGCATTATATCGTAGTACTTTTAAAAAAAGACAGAATTTCTATTAATTCATTTAATCGTTATTGAAACTTTAGTCTTCTTAGAAATTTTCGTAAAAATTCAGTGTCGTTGAGATTTCTGATGGCAAAAAAAAGCAAGCTGTTGTTTTGTGAAGTACTGTTTTAGCAGCAGCGTCCTAGTTCTATAATAGTTACTATATCATTGAACGAGTGTTATTTTGTTAATGTTTATCGTACTATGTTTGAGAGACAGTACACGGTTCATATATATACATACATATATATATAATTTTATTAATTAGGTACGTTATAATTAATTAAATAATTAATTAATTGTAACTAATTTCTATATACTTTATTATATAATTGTATTCATTTCTTTTAGCTTATATTTATTTGTACATCATTCACTTCTTATATATTTGGCCAATATTACATATTGTTATGCTTATTTTAACAAGGATGCGTGAGCATTGATACTTGTTATGTGAATAGTGTAAATAAAAAACAATTTATTACGCATTATACAATAGTTTTAATCAATTAGATTATTATCTAATGTTAACTGTATGATAGAATAACAACGTAGGTATTTATATTTTTTTATTATTCAAGTATTCGTTTCTGAGACTCTCGTTTAAAAGTTTTCCGACTTTTGTTCTTACCCATACAGGTGGAATAAGGGTTAAGAATGTTTGAATATCATGTGCCCAATATCCACTGCTTGAATCTACTTTTCCAAGCGTTGCAATTGCGTTTTTAGCGTAGGTTGTCGGATTTGGCACAAAAATGCTGGATATCTGTGTATTATTAAATAATTAATTAAATATTAATAAGAATTAAATATTAAATTCGAGATTATTATATATTATTCATATCATATAATTTTGATCGTGATTTGTACTATTATTTTTCAAAATAAGGTTTTGATTTAATTCCGGTTCATTTCATCTATTATTTCGTCGATTAAGGATTTTTATTTTGAAAGGAATTTGCCGATTTAAAAAAATTGAAAATTAATATACCGTTAAAGAAAAATCATAAATATATTGCACAAGAGAATCACTATATTAATCTACCATATACTGATATGCTGATAGTGTAGAAGCATATTATATGCTAACCATGTAATTACATATTTTTTAATTACGTTATATTATATTCGCAATTTATACATGCAATTGTCAAAATAATTGGATTTAGCATTTTATGACATGGAGTTGCGTTAACATAAAAAGAAGAGAGAATGATTTTCCAGCATAAATTGTTTTCTGCATCCTTTCGATAGGCACTAGATGACTAATGTTCTTAAAGTGACTGCTAAATTAACCGGTTCACCTTGCCAATTCCATTCTCATTGAGGTATGCTACTGTTTAAAATAAGCTTTCTTTTTATTTAGTACGACTTTAGGTGTCCCCGTCGATGGTTAATTTTTTTGTATTTCTTTGATAATATCGTACACGATAAAATGTGTCTGTATTGTGATATTAAGTACTGAAACGATGTAAATGGTAACTAAAGACTATGTTGTACGCGTCATGCATTCCTTCAAGTGAAGTAAAACGACACAGCATTTTTTTAACACGATCCGTATAACTACCGTTGTTACTTTTCATGCTCTACATATCGTAATCGAAGAACGGATTATGGTAATGGATTTTTTAAATGTAGAATCATATTTGCATTTAAAATTTTTATGAATGATTTTTTCGAATCAGTCATGCAATTACAATATCACTGCGTCAAGTGATCTTTATCGATATCTAATTAAACGCTCGTATTTTGATCGGATTCTACTCTGTCGTGGTTTAACGGTCTTTTAACATAACTTTATTATAATTTATTATCGTTAATGAAAAATATAATATTTTACCTGAAGCCTTTGGCTAAACGCGTTCAACTTTGTGTTTACGAAAAGCGGAGCCAAGTGTTGAATGGTTATACCGAACCTCGAATATTCCACTCTAAGTGCCTCGGAGAAACTTTTTATATAGACTTTTGTAGCTGCATAAACAGTCATCAGTGGTAACGGCTGTAGTTCTGATCCTGAAGAAATGTTGACAATTGCACCTTTCCTACGTTTTTTCATTTGTCCAATGATCAATCGCGTCATGAGAGTGGTAGCACCGACGTTTACAGTAATGATATCCCATAATGTATTTTCAGGTACTTCACCAAGGTACATGGGATAAGAATATTGCGCTCCCACGTTATTTACTACAAAAATACTTGTTAATTTTGAATTACATTTATATTGTCGCATATATATTCATGCGGATGAAAGAATAACTAATCGAATGTTTTAGAAGTTGTCTCAATAGTTTGGTTTTTAAAGATAATTGTATGTAAATAAAATTATAGATGAACCTAAGATAAAAAATATATGGCGATGTATATTTGTATATTGTGTATTGTATAATTTTAAGAATCGAATAGTAGATATTTTTTTAAATATTTCTTCGTACGCAGTTTGTCTTAAATTTTATACTTACCTAATATTCCTACTGGTATATCTTTCAGTTGCTCTTTAATATTTTCGAAACATTCTTTTCCTTGACTGAAGTCAGCCTGAATAATTTTAATCTC
This sequence comes from Liostenogaster flavolineata, assembly GCA_025433975.1. Taxonomy (NCBI): domain Eukaryota; kingdom Metazoa; phylum Arthropoda; class Insecta; order Hymenoptera; family Vespidae; genus Liostenogaster; species Liostenogaster flavolineata. Next base: position 532,709 of record JAITYT010000948.1, on the reverse strand, counting down.
AATCTTTGGTTCAATTTGCAATATTTCGTTCTTAGTTTTCTCCAATTTTTCTAAGTTTCTACTAATTAAAATTAAATTAATATGCCTCTTAGCTAGCTCCGTGGCGTAGGCTTTGCCGATACCATCGGTTGAACCCGTTACAACTGTTTTTGATAAAAAAAAGATAGGCTGAATACATACAATAGATTATTTAAATTTAAACATATATACGCACTACTTCTGTACCGTTCATTATTATAAAATATTGCGTATCATTTACCTGCCCATTCACCGTACCGAGTGCAGAAATCGACGAGTTCGGTATTGAATATCGGCAGCAAAATGTCCCACAAGGCACGAGTAAGTCTGCTTATAGGCTCCAATAACAGCCAAAGTGCAAGCAGTATGCCCAGCACGGTTAATAGTATTTGTAGCAGCATTTCTCTATAATATATTTACATAATTTATTTTATTAAGCACATTAATATCACGGGCAAATTTTAAATTCTTTGTATGTTAAATCAGTATATATTATAATAAACGTTGCGATGGAAAATATGAGAACGAATTAATTTCGTTAATAAATTCAGGGGGCATAATAAATAATACATATCTTGGTGAAATGTATGCACTTTTTTAAAAAAAATAATCTCAACACTAGATTGCCCGAGATTTAGTATATACCTATATTGTCCAAAAGCAGTCATTTTGACTGCTTTGTGAAAGAGTAACTAATGCATAAAGACATGTATTAATTAAAATTAATTTTTGATGTTATTTTATATTATTTAAAGTTACATAATATGTTATTAGTAAATATCAAGTAATACAGAAAATTTACTTCACTTAGAAAATAAAAAAAAGGTTTTCCTAAAAAATTTAGGGCATCACTTTGTTGACCATAAATATGACACATTTAAATTTTTTGCTTCGTAATCTCCACGGGTATATAAATTTCCAATACTTAAAGAAAATGCACTGATAACGTTATCTGCCATAAGATCCTTTCTTGAGTAGTTTAATGGCTCTTTCACAGGAATACCACATTCAAATACACCTTTTTCTGGGCATATCGACGATATTTTCATTTCATCATCAGTGGTCGAATTTTCATCGCTATCTTCAATTTCAGATGTCTCACTTTGAATGCGAATCGCTTCATCTTTGCATGATAGTTCAAAACTCATTGCACTTGATTCTATATCGGAGCATTCTTCATTCACGTTGGTTAGGTTTTTCAATAAAATAAATCACTTCTATTCGACATTCCTTTCATGAATTTAGAGCGCAAATCAATATGTTATCAATAATAATAATAATAATAATAATAATAATATGAATCAATAATATGTTATTTATAGACTTTTGTTAACGGAATGTTAACGTTAATGTAACGGGAATTGAAAAAAAATGAAATGTCAGTCACTGATCTGTTATTGAATTATCTGTTTATCTTTAGATGTTGTGGTTTAGGCTTTTAAACTCGATGATTTCTAAAAAAAGAAAATACCAAATTTAATAATTAAATTCATTTAATTAATTTAAATTTCCCAAGAAGCCAAAATGACTGCTTGTGGGCAATATAGGCATAACGCATACGTATATCAAAAGCAAAGAGAGGAGAGTAGGGGAGGGAGAGGTTAGTACAATAGATGCATTTATAGCATGTATAAAAAGTCACGAAAATCTAAGAAACTGTATCATTAATAAATATAATTTTTTTCTAAACGAAATTAAAAAGTAGTCAAAATGACTTCTTCGGGCAATCTAGTGCTAACAACATCTTAATCTAATTTATTTCCATATTCTCTAACATAGGTGATATGTTAGGCAAGAGTGTAGTACTTTTAGATCAAGTATTATCGCGTTATCGTAAGATTATGGTGTTTCAATAATGAAGAATAATTGAAATTCGTAGTTATTTTAGTGACTGATATAACGATACACTTGTAACATTGACTTTACTGTCTATATCGTTCCATCCTTCATTAATCCATCATTCGTTCAATATCAACGCTCTGAACACTTTAAATATTCAAATCTATGTTTTTAGCGATAATTACCGAAATAATGTACTCTTTTGCTCCTATCCGATCACTAAAACGACTAAACTACCGAACAATAAACGCAGCTACGTGATAACTGATTTAAATCGGTAGCAACGTAATTATCTTATTTTCGATCGTCTGAATGAATCGTTGCGTGTTTAGGCAAATATAACGGTATGGAGTTAATTTATCAAATGCGCGTTTAGATCAATGTTAGCAAGTCGTTAACTGCTAGACGTATACTGTATTTCTCGAGTCGTGATTTCGTAAACGAGCTCACACGAAGTTCAAACACACGCGTATCAAGAACACGATCGAAGTGCCGTTTCTTTACCGTTGTTCTCCGATCGTAGCAACGTTGAACATTACACACTCATACGTTCACTTACACAGATACTTTTGTCCTTGTCGTTTCTCAATAGGTGATTGAAACGTACGAGAGCGAATCGTTCGCGATGCACTCGACGATCTCGATATATTTGGCAAAATGTCTGTCCGGTGAAATATCCGATGTTCCTATATCACAATGACACCATGCCGCTTTGGTTCTTTTGATTGGCGTTGCCCTCTTTTCGTTAGGTATACTCGTCTCTATTTTCTCTTTGTTTCGACTCTTGACTTTTAGGAGATGTTCCAACAACGATATCCAAAGAGAGACTGAAAGCTGCGTTGCAAGTGACTGCAGAAGAAGCGGACGAAGGTAATTCGCTTTCTCCACCGTATTTCGCAGCACGGCGCGTCGAATGAACGAATCGTCTTGTTTTGGACTCGGATTTCAATGATGCTTGATTTTCAAAATTTAACGAGGATTACGTAAATGGAACGTAATTTGGGACGAACGTCAGCTTTAAAATGATTTTTAAAACAATAAAAAACGTCTTACTTGCTTCAGTGTTGATATAATCTCGCTTCTTTGACAATTTTTGAATAAATATCGTACCTGAAAGACGTCTCTTCTCACTCGTTTTATTTTTATTTTCAATGATCGACGTATAATTATTATTTTATTAATTCGAATTCGAAAGATTTATCAACGTTTTTCTGTGGTATTTCGTATAAATCGTGACGTAATACCGATACACATACTCGGCGATTGCAGATAAACATTTACGATAAACAAATTAATACATTTTGTACATTTAAATGTTACAAATTTTGGTGGTAAATACCGTCCGTAAATTATTAATTGTATTAAACAATTTATTCTAAAACGATTTATAGAGGCGGAGAAGGTGATAATTTGTAAGGTATATATTTTAAGTGCACGATGACGCGAAAAGGGAAAGCACGGTGAGAGTAATTTGCATTCGATTTCTTTGACAATTTTCCTGCTTTATCGAGTTATATACTCGTATGCGTATATCTCCGTTGGACGTAGGAAGTATCTGTATTACGATCAATTTTCCAGAGAACGTCAGAAATTCGCTTTCACTAAGAGGAGCGCTGAGGAGCACTTAGAGGCTCAGAAAGAATGTCGATTAGAATTTCGACGAGAATCGAACGAGAACTTGTAAGATGCGCGTTGCTTTTAGCCGATGATATCTCTATGTTTTAAAAGCAATTTTATTTTATATAATTTGCATACAAATGAGTCGTCGGTATAGCGGAAGAGCTGAAAATTATCCTAATGTTAATCGCAATATCTTATTTGCATTAGAATCATCCACCTTCCTTTTCTGCGAAGGTCGATGTGTTACGTATAATTGAATACTGTTTACGCTTCCTATTCCTTCTTTATTCGAAATCTCGACATAACAAAGGAAGCGTATCGGTTCGGTCGATTTTAATTGTTGTAATTAAAACTTGTTCTTCACTCGTTGGAAGATTTCTAAACGTTTCATCGTAAATATCGAGCAATACGTCAAGAATAATTCCAGGTCCTCGCAATGAACGCTTAATAAATGATATAACAAAGAGATTATTTTCCGTACGTAATACGAAAGGAATTAAAGGCGCGTGTATTCTCAATACAAGTGCGATTCTCGTCGGTTAAATAAACTATGCAAAAGCGTTATGTATTATACGAATAATCCTTGACAGTAATATTCTGTCGTGTTCATTGCAATGCCAATGGAAGATGTCTCGTGTAAAAATTAGAATGATGCAATGAATTGATCAATAAAATTATTAAATCTCAATGACGATTAGATGACGGTTACGCGATAGTCGTTGAATGGTAATCAAGTTTGGCATATATGTGTATTCCTTTTAAGGAGATGGAAGTCATCTTAATGCGCGGATAATATCGCTAAATTAATGTCGTTGATTTCTTATAAATATAAAAATAGAAATAAATATTATAAATATTCGTACTTTCAGCAATGGATGTTATTACTTTATATTCGTGCGATACTAACAGTTGAAACGTAAATGCCGCGTATTAATATGTCGAATGCCGCGCAAATTTTATAGGATATAACGTTGAAACATTATCTACAACGGATAAGTTACGGCGTATAATCATGTTTTAATGAATTTATTCGATGGAGGTCATCGATGATCCCCGCGGATTTACTTATGTTTTGTAATTATCAATTATCTCAAATTGCTCGCGAAAATGAAAAAGGGATATCAGTGCTAAAATGGAAGGGCAAGAGAGGCGTATCGATGCTTTCTACGAAACATTCGGCAGAAATGACTACTGTACGTAAGAAATTCTATTCGCGTGAAAAACCAAAAATAATTGTGGAATAAAATCCAGGGAAATCGAATTATTTGACCAAATGATAGCATATAGTTCACCATCGCGTAAATCTGTAAAGTGGTATAAGAAATTAGCAATAGGATTGTTATGAGATTCATGCATGGTAAATGCAATGGTACTATTCAAACAGGTAACTCGCAAAAATATTCAAATTTCCGATTTTAGGATGAAAATAGCATTGTATTTAACAAGATGTTATGATAATGAAATCGATGTTTGAATTTCTCCATATGAAAGCTTGCTAAGAAAACCATGACGTGAATTAAAACCGACGCTGGGAAAGGCTAGAATTGTGCAACGATTTTGTAAAATGTTCTATGCTATGAAAAATATTCAAAGCAACTGGGGAGGACAACTGCAAAAACTTTACTAAAAAAGTCGTGACACATTGCGAAGACTGTGTTGGTTCATCCTTTCTTCGTTCGTAGTGCTTCAACGCGACACGTCGGAATGTGCGCACATAATAGGCCTATGTTTTATGATTAATAAAACTATTTTTATATATTTTATACTGCATTAATTTCTTCATACCTTTGTAGTAACGATGGTAATAATGGCAAATTTATAAGTATTGACATTCGTTCAAATTATACATTTCTAAAAATCTTTGTCACTGGTGACCCCCACGGCATTTAACGTATTAATTTAGATTGCAGTTACATTTTTCTTAAGCTTCTTTTTTACTACTGCCATGAATGTACATGTGGATTGATATTCGTTTGTTTTTTAGATAAATCACTTTAACCGAAGATATAAAAGAATATTATGAAAAATGTAACGCCTGTATCCATGCAGCCCGTTTTACTGCGATGCTCATTTAATTTATATCGGGCGTAGATTTCGATTTACTTTATTGTACGCATCTTTCCAAGAAATTCTTTAAAAAGATGGAATTTGGTTCTAAATAAGACAATAAAAAGAACGAATAATATGTAGATTCAGTGTGAGAGAATATCAAAAATTTTAAGTTTGGCGAATTTGTAGTCGAGAGTTTATTTTAGTGGCATAATCTCAATAATATCTTTTTTAACTCAATTGAACGAATAATAGCATTGAAATGCTGTTGAATTCCAATAGAATCGAGCAATTTTTTTACACGTACGCGTGCACACACGTGTTAGGTTTTGTCCAGCGAGAAACCAAGGACACTTATCATACGACGAGTGCACTTTTGATCCTTTAAATATCTATCGCGTAGATATCGCGTCGTCAACAACTTGGAACAATAGTTTAATCCTCTCTTAAACTGAAGAAAAAATCAGTTTAAGATATAGAATTGCATTCGGTAATATTTCTCTTGAAATCAACAGACGAAAGATAAAAAGAAGTACGACGCATATAATACTTTACAAATGTATGTAAAATGATCGCGTAAAGGTGAATCGTGTAAAAGGATTCCCAAGAATAAATGATAAAAGACAAACAATCTCGCCGTAGCGTATAAGCATTATGTTCATCCATTTTTAACCTAAATTTTTGTAATATATTTAATCGATTTATTCCAGTAAAATATTCTTATTACGTTCATTAGGACTCGATTTTCTTACAATACAATATCTTTACCAAAAATTACAGGTTGCGATCGTTGACAATCGTAAATTAGGTTAATCTGATCATTCGGTGGAATAGAAAGGAACTAGCTTTCTTTGGAAATTTAGGAGGGGATTTCGAAAGATTTCGAGGAAACGGTAGATCGGCAGAATCGAAGGAGGTTCTCGGGGTTAGCCATCACAGAGAAGAGATCGTACGGTGAAAGGAAGGCTGGAGAGAGAAGCGAGAGTACGGATGGTTACGCGGCTGTAGCCGGCGCTGAGCGGCTCTTCGAAGATGACCAAGGAGAGAAGGGATTGGAAAAAAGGAAGAAAAGGGATACGCAGGCGCGCGCAGCCTCTTCCTTTCGTGCTCACGTACGTATCTTTTACGGGCTGGTTCACCTACGCACCGAACACGTTCGTACGCACCGAAGGTTCTCGGCCGCCCTAAGCAGTCGCGACGCCGCTCCGGACGTATGTACGTACGCACTTCTTTTCATATTATTCGATTAGGTATTGTCCGTTTTTGTCGAAGGCTATTTGCCATCTTTCGAGCAGCGTCATAATTTCAAGTTCATAAAACTTCTGATTTATGTAAGCAAAAAACTGAATAAAATGCGATTTCGCATCGTGGGCACAAGATATAAATGGCAGTCTAAAGGCGCAAGGTCAGGGCTATGTGAGCCGTTCAGTGCACACAGTGATTAACTCCACC